>PVJX010012711.1:0-49558 GCA_004027295.1 Dolichotis patagonum | reverse complement strand
GTTTCAATGGACAGACTGCTGAGGAAATATTAAAGGAAGACGCAGGGTGGGGTTGGGGAGGTGCTCAGATCTGATTTTTCCTTTTCTGAATAAGTATCAATAGATACTCAGAGGAGAGTCAATGATTATTCTGTGCTTCATTATTTCAGTGATTGGATGATGTCCATTTAACTTTAAAATTAAAGTAGTATTTATTCGGGCTGATGTTAGTAATTTGGAATGAATGAGAAAAAATTCAGAGAGCACAGTAGAAATTCTCATCTATTTGCTTACTAATCCTCCACTACTTTAACTTCTCACACTCTGGAGGATCCCTGGAACCACTAGCATATTGTATAATAGAAATGTAAAAAACAGGATAGTTTTATCCACTAAAATGATTTTATGTTCTGGCATTGACATGGGCATGTTTGGTTGAGTCTACAATAGTGTAGAAACTTATCTGTAGGTTAGTTTTGTCTCATTCTGTAGTCTACTGTTGGGAGCAAAATTAGGAAAGAAAAATAACTGCAACACAACTAACTTCTGTAAGACAGTTTGTTTATTGCCCTGAAGCCTGGGAGCCTTTAGTGATTCCATATATTTAGATCATAGAGTCCAAGGCCTAGGTGTGAGTGTTTTCTCAGGTTTCATGATATATCTGATTGATTTCCTAACATTTTAAAAGTAACTTCATGTAATAAAATGTGAATAAATGAATAATGAGAGGATCATAAGTGTTCCTGTGTTTGTTTGCTAAACTTTATTAATTCATGAAGTTGTAAGGCAGGCAAACTGGGTTTAAAATCTACTAGAAAACATCTTGATAAAATGAGAAATGTTTTTTTAAAATATTGATTAAATTACGCAAAATACTTTTAAGAAAAGAATTTCTCTTCTTCCTTAAATAATCTCCAACTCATTTACCAGAATCCAATCATTGAAATTGATGTTTTTCAGACTGTTAATATTTAGAAACTACACAGATACTTCAATTAATCCCACTGGAAGAAGTTTCTCTGAATTTGATCATTTTTATATTTTACATATTTTTATATTTTTTCAGCACTTAGACATGTTTATTTTTTTAAATGTGTATCAAAGGAATAACAATGAAATTCAGATGGACACAAATGATTTTGAAGCTATACATTAGTACACAAATTCCACACATTTTCTCTATATATGTTTTTTATGGTAGCAAATGAGAAGAATATCTTAAGAAGATACTTAAACTAAATCATTAAATTTACTTTTAAGATTCTATTTTTCTCTTAATGATTTTGGTTTATTATTTTCTAATGTTCCAATCTGAAAGAAAAATATATGAATTAGATTGTCTTTACCTTTTGGTTACAAGTTGGCTCTCCTGTAGTAGAGCTCAATAATGTCTCAGTGCCTTTATTTTTAATCCAATAGTTATCAGTGTACTTCTACTTAGGTACCTGCCACGAAGGAGTTTTTTTTTTTCCTGGTTCAATCACTATGTGTCTGTTGTTCCCATTTTCAAGTCTACAAAACTTTTATGTGCATTCTTTCAGCACATTTTTTTCATTATTTCCCAACCTTATTTTCTCTGGATGGCTGAAGTTTCCAGACATATAACCTGAAATGTCCTCAGAGAATTAATATATAAAAAATAAAGCCAAGCAAATAAAAAGCAAAGAAAAATATGCATGTAAAATGTATGTCTTATAAGCATCTAAATTCATTTTTAACTTTCTCTAAAAGATAACAGATGAATCTTATTTTTTGTTATTCTCTCATTAAGTAGCAAATATGGTAAAAATTATCAAGAAAATTTCTTGAAGTTTCTTGTTTTTAATCACTTCCAGACCTAATCTCAGTTCTTAGATTGGACTAGTCTGCTAATCACATTAATGTCAGGAAATGTTTTCACCAGAGATTCCATGCATTTCAAAATAAACCAGCTGATAGAAGATGAATAAGTGATTAAAATATAATTAACAATACTATAAAAGCATTTCACTGGAATATAAAAATTCTGGTATTTTCATCAATTGATCATTACATTTTTAAGTTTAAGGAAGGCATTATAGAGAATTTTCCATGCAATTTAAGGAGAATTTTTTCCTCCACGTAAAGGGAGTAAAACGTGTTGAACTTAAAAGTGTTACAGATATTTTTTCATCTTATTTTTTTCATTAGATTCATGAATGTTATAACTGTCTATGTTCTCATGCTATTACTTATACATATACTGGTGGATGAAAGTTCTAATTTCTTGTCTTAAAATATAGTGTTCATCTTTTCCCTAGTTGGTGTGATCTGAATATTTATGTTTTATTGATATATACAGAGCAGGAAGTATCTACCACAGCACAGTAAATTGTCAAAACCTTAAAGATACCATCCTAAACCATAATAGGGATTACAGCCAATGATAATGTATCAAAACTGTAAATTTTGAAGTTTAGTTTTGTGTCTATTCTTCATCTTCTTCATTGTAAAAGCCAGTATTTCAGTTCATTCATGCAGTAAGAGATTTTTTGTATTTTTTTTTAATTTTTGGATTAATTTAGTGGTATTCTGGTCTTCTGTTCAAGCAGGAGTATATTAAATAATATCTGCAATTCTGTTTAATGAGAAACTATTAAAGTGAACCCGAACATCTCTAATCTCCTCTAGCTCTCTGTTGTAATGAGTTTGTTTGTAGATTTTAGCACAAAGGGAAAAAAAGAGCTTAATTTAAACAGAGTGACTTGATGTTTCTATGTTGTGTTTTCAGATTCTTTTACCTTTTTATTGCGTATATTGTAGTGATTGCTAAATGTGTCTTAGTTCCATTCTACATAATGGAGTACAGAGTGACTAAATCTAGTACTCAAGTTCTAGAAATACGTGCATTTTCAACTTCAATGTGTCCTTGAATTTTGGACTCTCAGGTATGTAGTCAAAGAACATAAACCATGAATATTAATCTGACACCCAGATAATAGAATATTGAAGAAGTTGTAGCACAACATTAAAGCAATATGGAGTTGAAACTTCCAGAGAAACAATCAGTTTTTTAAAATTATTTTATGGAAAAAAGGTAAAACCAAATTTCATAATGAAATAATAGGAGAATAGCAATAGTTAATACATTACAGGTTACTCTCTTTAAAGTAGTTGCTCGGGATAAGATCTGGCTGTGAAGATTTCTCCAACTGATATTAGCACAAACCTTGCTTTTTAACGAACTAAGAGACACTAATAGTATAAGGGACTTGCATTTGTTCCCTTTTCTGTCCTTTGCCCTTTCACCCATTCTAGTTCCTTTTTCTTTTTGAACAATTTCTTCCCATTTCACAATATCTACTGTACAATTGAGAACTTATTTACTCTTTCAATGTCTCACAACAGGGAGACAAAATGATGCTTACCCATGTGAGTTGCATTCATTTCACTAAGGAGTATGATCTCAAGTTGCTTCCATTTCCCTATAAGAGTCTCAAGCGTATCCTTCTTCATGACTGAGTAGGAATAAAAGAAACAATCAGTTTTGAGAAAGGCAGTGTATTTTGAAAACAGAGAACTGTAAGATATTAGACTGTGTTAAACTGTTCTTGCTTAAGCAGCTCTATCTGAAGATAATCCAGAGAAACAGCAGAAAACTGGTTTTTTAAGTCATATTTTATTGATACATTTAGCTGTACGCAATGGTCACATTCACCACAGAGAATTTGTATCTGTGTATGTTATAACTTTTTCCTCATCCTCTCCCTTCCTTTTTCACACCATCTGGGTTAAATGGCTTATTAAATGGTATTAGTACAATCCAAAGTGTAATTACTAGTCCTCAAAAATGTCCCCCCTTCCTTTTCAAATTTTTCTTCCTACCTTCCTCCTTCTCACCCTTCCTTTCTATCCTCTCTCTTGTTTTTCTTTTTGTTTGTTTTCCTTTACATACATTCATCTGTTTCTGTATGTAGCCAGAACAAAACCTATAAACTTTGTAATGTGGGAATACTGTCATATAGAAGCCCTCAAATTAAAAAAAAAAAAACAACAAAAAAGTTAATATTATTTGATGTAGTATAGACGCTCAAAGCAGTCAGCAATGCACGCAGGCTTTATTTTACAAAATTCACTGTAAAACATATGCTACTTGCTTCGAATTTGACTAAACTGTCTCATTTCCTAGGTCCAGGTTGCTTTCTTTCCTCAACTGCTTTGTGTCTAATATTTCTCACATCTGGAAGCACAGTCTTCACTTCCTTCTCACGGGAGATACTTCTTTCTATCCTGAAATGTCCAAGTCAAATTCCTCCTATTACAAATTCTATGAAACTTAGAGTTGGATTATCAGTTTGACTTTCTCTCTTCCTTGATGTTAATTTAAGTCAATTTCTATTTATGATCCAAACACTTACTGACATGAACCTGTTAGATTCATCACCAAAGTAAGCTTATGACTGCCTCTAGGAACCAGTGGTCTCTGTTCCTTGCACGTGGTAACAAAAGTGCAGCCTGTGTAGGTTTAACAACATTTTTAAGTGGATATGTGTATATTAGACCCAATTTAGCCCTTTTCGTGCAAGTACTGTGTCCTAATAATACATTCAATGTCCACAGTATTTTCTATACTGTCTTGCAGGATGTTAGAATGCAAGATAATGGAGTGGAAAGAATCTGAACATTCTCTAATGGAGATGTCTTTTCTTTTAATAGAATTGAGCCTCAGAAAGGGAGAGATTAGTACTTTGTTTTTTGGGTTCCCATGATGATCACATAGTTGGTATTCAGTAGGCTTCCTTTAAGCTCAAAAACATTATGCAATTAGATAGACTTGGGGTTGATACCAGTGTTGATTTTAATATTACTTTTGGCAAGTTTCTTGACTTTGCTAATTCTGTTCCTTAATCCACACAATGGGGTAATCACTTGGACTCAGTGGCTTTCTAAACTGTGTCTCATTCCCTGAGAATGTGCGTTTTCAAGACTCCACGCCTGGACTCAATTCTTCTCACTTTGTTCTGTAAGGAACACTGAATCTTGCTCACCTCTTGTGATTCTGAGAGACAACTGTCTTGCTTCTCTTTGTTTTCCCATAAGAATGGCATTTATGTCTACATTTATGACCTGCTTCACTCTGTATCAGGCCAATTCATCTGTTTCCTTCACCGATGGAAAATGCTTCAAGGGAAATATTGTGTCTAACATATTTCATCTTTGTATTCCCAGAGTGGCCATTGTAGATAGCTAATAAAGATTACCTAAATGTTAAAAACCATATAAAAACACTGTGAATTGAGTTTTTTTTTCTTAATCCAGGAAACTATCCAAAAACATAAGGGTCTTCATCTCCTTTTTGTTTTTATTGATTGAAACGTTGGCACTTTAAAATCAAGAACTAAAAAAAAATTCACTGAAAGTTCTTGAAACTGTAAACTCCAAATTGTGGAAATTGCCAGTTTTTTTTTTTTAAAAGCTTAGTGTCTGTATTCAGGAAGACATCTGTGTATTTCCAATACAAAACTTCACTCCACTTATAAACTTTGCCTTAGTGAAAAAGTTAATGTATGGTTTGGCAGAGATCATAAATGCCTTGTCTGACTGGCTCAGCAAAGAAATTAATCCAAACCATAAAATATAAATCACATTCTCTCTCAGTAAAGGGCTCTGCTTTATTTCCTCACCTTTCTTGTATCTAACAAGGCCTCAAAACCAGCACACGTAAGGCTGTCTGAGGATGTGAGATTTTTATCAGTTACTGTACAGTTTAAAGGAAGAGTATTAAGTAAACATTTTGTCTATAGCATGGTTCTGGACTTCGTATGTCTCCTGGCTTGTACTTGCTTCCTGTTATTGCAAAGAGCCATTTACTAAAAATATCTCAGTGGGTGGTGCCATATTCCTGACTAAAGATGTGGACAAATACATTCATGACCAAAGAACTTCAGTCATACCTATATTTTCTACAAACTATGAAACCTTATCATACACTAGCTATCGATTTCTCTTCCTATTCTTGGCTTAGATATTTTGGTCTTAAACTTGGTTATATGTTTTGGAGCTTGAAGCTTTTCATAGACTCCTTTTGAGTTGCATCAACATATGTCATTAATGAAGAGCATTGTGTAACTTCCCTCACTATTGTTTTCAATTTAACATATAACAGGCACCAGCAGCAATTAGATCTGCCCAAGACACAGAATGTTGAGAAATATTTCTGTCCAGTCAAAGATGTTTGCTGTTAAAATATAACTCACAGTCATGGAAAGAAGAGACAAATGGAATGAACAGAAAAATAAGTTCACATGAGGAAAACAAAGAACAATGTCCAACATTAATACACTATAGTTACTGGAGTTTTAAAAACCTTCAATAATATCTTAGAAGTCAGCACACTTTCACAATTCCACAAATAAATAGATAAATAAATAAATAGAGGAGTTTGATGACAGTAGAGTTGTCATTTTTACTCTCAAATTTTTAATATTTTCTTACATGTTTTCCTCACTTTTAAGTTTTATGAAGAATTTGGAGACAATGTCCACAAATCCCTGAACCCTGGGGAGCATGACCGCTATTTTTCAGCATAGTGAAGTCAGTATCACCTTATGAATAATATATTGGTTTTATTGATTAACTTAATCTCAACCTTGTTTCATTAAAATACAATTTCCATGAAGAAGGGGACTTTGACTCTCTTGGAAAGAAGAAAGTGTGTTTCATTTTAATAACATCACTAGCAGGATTAAAGAAAACATAATGTAAGAGAAAGGTGTTCTTCAGGAAAAGAGTCTTCCTGACTTTAAACTCACATATATCACTTCATGTGTACAGTTTTGTATAAGAAGTTACAAAACCAGGGCTATATATGAACGTATTACAAGAACAGGGGGAGTTGTCAGTAACATTTGAGCATTTGCTATGTAAGATTAGTGGAAAATGTAAATGTATTGCATATTTACAGGTGAAGCAGTGTTTTGTAGAAGCACTTTTAAAATAGAATATAACACAAACACTTCCTACTTTTGTTTTTTCTTATTTTCAAACAGTGCATGTTTAGTAACATTCTGCCACTTTAATCAGAATGAAAAATGAGGAAATTAGATTGGTGTGGAGCATATGGATTATAGCTGATCATGTCAGTTCCCACCGCATCTTGTCACTTATTCCCCAGATTTCCTGTGTCCAATTGACCAAGCCGTGCTGGGCTCATGTCACTGGTCAAACACTGTTATGGGAGTTTCAGTGAGAGTAATTTCGAATGAGACCAACATTTATTCAGTAGATTGAATAAAGCACATTGCCTACACTAGTGTAGCTGGGTCATATTCCAAAAATACCCAAGAAAAAAGAAAAAAATCTAACTTTCAAAAGTAAAAGAGAGATGGGGCCAGGAATTTAGCTCAGTGGCATAAGAACCTGCCTTGCACGCGCGGGGTCATGAGTTCGATCCCTGCTACAAAAAAAAAAAAGAAAAAAAAAAGTAAAACTGTTTTATCCACCTAATGGCCTTCAAATCATCTTCCTTCTGCCTTTGAACTCAAACTTTGCCTTTAAATGTTGGCTTTCCTGGGCCTCCAGCTTGCTATCTCACCATGAAGTCTCAGGATTTGGTGATCTCCATAACGGCACCTGTCAGTGTCAGTTCCTTATGGTAAATCACGCACACGGACACACATCCATACACACACCACACATGCACAGTTAGTTCTGTTTCTCTGCAGAACCAAGAGTAATATAACTTCTGCCAATGTGGGCAAAAGATGTAATGGATCGATTTTATTCCAAGCCAATTTAAATGAGTGTGTGAAAATCCACATCACTGAAAGATTGTGATAAATTCGTAAAAGATGTTTTGAAGAGTTACAGGTAGGAGAATTTAGAGAGCTTGGGTTATTGATGTCTCAGAGGCAGCGTGAAAAAATCATATAGTAAATGGGTAAAATTTATCTTACTTTTAAATTTAGGTTAGCATATTCAGCTCTACAAATTGTTTACATTTCTTCTGAATCAATTCTTAGTACAGTTTCAAGAACTATAATATTCATTCACAAGATACAGGCATATCCTACAGGATACAGCAATTTCTACAAGAACAAGCAAAATTCTAGCATATTCGTTCATCACACTCCTTCCTTTGTGTCCTTGTAGGACATCTCTAATCAATAAGAGCACATTTGTCCACTCCTAACTCCGACATGGTGATTCACCTTTTAAAATTATAAGCAGACACTATGTGCAGACTGAAGCAATTAGGATAGGATTCTCCTCAGGTCAGTCAACACTATGATACCTGTCACATCTGAAAACTAGATGTGTGCTCATGACATTTTAAATCACTTTATTTTGTATGTAGCCAATTCAAAGTTTTAGTTGAAGTAGAAAATTTAATATGAAATGACAAACTTATTAAGCCTTGCATGACAACAAAGTCCCTTTTTCACTAGTATTGACAGTAAGTAGCTCTATCATCTAAACCAACTCTGGTCATTGTTTAGTATGTTGTTTTCCTAAGTTCTGTTTGGAGTTAAATATTTTGGGGGTTAATCATTCAGTTGGTGGTGAAGTTATGATTAAAGACAGAAGTGAAAACTGTCTATTAGGGGTTCTTTTTGTCTCCCTGCTGCTCAAGTCTGGCTAGGTGTGGAGGTAGTCAACACAGTGACTAGTGTGGAATTAGGATCTCTCAAAAACCTGAAATCAGAAATTCTCTTTGACCCAGCTCTTCCCCACAGTGATCCACATTTATAGCAGCAGAACTCATAATAGCTAAGTTTTCGATGTGGCCTATAAATCCATCAACAGATGAAAGGATAAATGAAATGTAGTGTTTATACTCAGTGGAGTACTACTCTTCCCTAAAGAAGGATACGTGTAAATCATTTGTTGGAAAATGGATGCACCCTGAGGCTGTAATATTAAGTGAAATAAGTCAGACACGTAAGGTTAAATGCTGCATAAGTCCTCATATATGAGAAACTCAGAGTATAAACAACTTAAAAAACAAAAGAAAATATAAACAACTTCAAACAAGTGGGAATAGGGTCTAGAGACAAGTGGAGAGGGAAGAGTAGGAAGAAAGAGAAGCAAAAAGGGAATCAAAATATACTAAGTTCATTTACCCATTCCCTAAGGTGGGTGTCCTTCAAACATGTAATAAAAAGACAAGTTTTAGATGCCTTCCCTGACTCCCATCTGCCCTCTTCCCAGAGCAGGAAGGTCAAGGAAAAAGAATACTTTCCTGTAGAGCTGGAAATTTTCTGTTGGTTTCTTTGGGTCAGAAATTGTCCCTCCAGTGTCTTCCATTGTATGTTTTTGTAAGCATTTCCTCTTACCTCGCCAACACATTTGACTCTGTTCTGAGTAAATACTGCCACCACCACGAGGCCACCTGCATTTGACTTAATTCTGTGTGAGCTTTCACCGACAGCGTGAGGGCCAGCTCTCTGGCCCTGAGTTAGGATATGTGACGGAAAGTCTTCGCTTTTCAAAAATGGTTAGTGTGTTTCCCTCAGGGAGCCTTATTATTGTATTTAAATATTCAGATAGGAATTTATTTTAGTTTTCACTTAGAAATGTATGCAGACTTTCCTTTGTCAAAAAAAAAGGGAAGCAAAAATAGTAGGAAGGAAGAAATAAAAGCAGAAAATTAGAGAAAGAGAGGCAAGAAAGCTAAAAGGAAGGGAGAGAAAAGAAGAGAGGAAGTACTGGGGACCACAAATTCACAATGGGTGATTATGCATACTTCCCTGAGGGATAAATGGAGGATTGAGATTACCACAGCACCATTCTGAGACTTCCCATTAACTTTTGGGATGGGCCATCCTCTCCCACCCAGTAAGACTAAACTAGTACTACTAAAATGGAAATGAACACTCCAGAGCAAGATCCTTCTTAGCATAAGATCATCTCCACCCACTTGAATCATGCCAGGATTATCCCTTGCCTGCAGTGTCACTGACCTCTGAATCCTCTGCTAACCTGGAATGTTCCACTAGCCCTCCTATCACCATACACACCCATTGCATTGTACACACCCAATAAACAGCGGCTGCTTTGGAGTCTCTGAGTCTTTGCCCGTCTTGAGGCACTGACCTCCTAGCCTCCCCAGCATGCATCACTAATTTTTTTCTGTTTCTTATTTTATACTCCGCCCTGCCCCTTATACAGGCAGTTGGAGATCCTAGTCAGGTCCCTGATAAGGAAGAAAGGAGGGAAGGAAGGAAGGGAGGGAAGAAGGAAGGGAGGGAGGAAGGAAGGGAGGGAGGAAGGAAGGGAGGAGGGAAAGAGGAGGAGGAATGACAGGAAAGTAGTCATGCGAATAGGCTCCATTGCTTCAAGGAAATCACTTTAATTCAGTTGCCATTTATGTTGTGAATTGAGCACAGACTTCCGGCTGAGCCAGACTCAGCCCCAGTCTGAAGGACTCCCATCCTGTTTAACAGAGGTGAGATTAGAGGTCATCTCTTTAAAGCCTGTTACCTTTCACACTGGGAGCTCCCGGAGAGCAGGGCCTGAGACTTTACCTTTACACCTCAAAAGATCGCAGGAGTAACCCATCATGAAAACAACAGGTGCCTAACACAGAATCCAATGAGAAAAGGGGAAGATGCAGAGAAAGGATGCGGCTGATTCTTGGATTTTGTGCTTTTGATGATGGAAACAAACTTAGGGAATTGTCATAATGAGTCAAAAAGAAAATTTGAGTGTTTGCTTAATAAAATGTCTAACATTAATTGCAAACTTGCTATATGTCAAGCAGTAAACAATTTCATATGCATTATATCATGTAAGTCTCATGGCCTGCCTGTCAGAACCCAGTATGTGTTGATTCCACTTTATATATGTAGAAACAACATTAGAAAGGTGAGACCATGTGTCTAACACTTTCAGCAAAGAAGCAAAGAAGCAAACTAGCTAAAATTTGACCCTAGTTTTGTCTGCCTCCAAATCTGAACTTCGAGTCACAATGCTAACTCTAGTGACTGTTTTTATTGTGTTGTAGGACTATAGTATGCCCAACACTTCATGTCTTTCACTGCATTATGAATGAAAAAAGTTTTTTTTTTTCAGTGCTGGGCATTGATCCCCAAAGACTTTGCACTGAGCTCCATCCCCATCCCTTTTAATTTTTTGTTTTGAGTCAGAGTTTCACTCACAGAGTTGTCCAAGGCTGGTCTGCACCTTGCAATCCTGTCTCAACCTTCCAAGGTGCTGGAGTTACAGACCCACCGCACTTACCCCACATTGGCCTGGCTTGTCCTATTCTTTACATTTGACAAGAAGTTACTGTGATCACCTCAGAATGGCAAGATTTTCTTCCACCAGGAAAAGCCGACTTTGTCAGTCAGTGCTTAGGAGAAAGGCAGATTTAATGCAAGAATTGCAAATATATAAGAATTTACAAGATTGGCTTACAATGTCTGCCCACTGAGTCAGGCGTAGAAGAGTGCAAAAGATCTGACTGTGCACTGGAGATCCGAAGAATCCAGCTGAATGCCTAGAGTACAGCGAGGTACAGGGGGGTCCACACCAGGAGGCCAAAGGGTTTGTGCTGGAAGCCAGGAGATTGACATCCAAGGGGAAGGCGAAGCCTGGAGCTCCTCTGACGGACCAGAGCAAGCCTTCCTCCTTCACTTCCTTTTAATACCATTCTCGTGACCATCTTCCCTTGGATGCATTTCCCAAGCCAGCACTATGTGATCCAATTTAGTTGTGTGTTTCTCACTTGAGTTGACACAGTCAGTTCATATCACATCTACTGACTTGGGTCCCTCTCTGAGCAGTCCTTTCACTCTGGATTTAGAGTTCTAACTGGAGCCATGGGACCAGTTCCACTCTTTTGTAGAACAAAAATCCTTTGATAATATCATTCCAGGAGTCATTTCTCTAAGGGCACTGTGTAAATCAGCAGTTATCAAAGGTTAAATGTTTGTGAAACCTGTTGGGGTTTCAATAATGTAAAGTTCATCAAGTTTTCTCATCTTTCAACAAAGTAAATCTAAATTTGGCATTAATAGTGTCCCTAAAATAAGTGGACAACCAGACTTGCCAAGAGTCACCAGAAAACTGACAGCAAATTTTCATTTATAATGTCAGCTATTCCATCAATAAAGACACAGAATTAAGAGCTGGTGCTCTCTTTACTGTGGGGCTCCCACTCCCCTCCCTTGGATGCCCATGGTCCTTTCTCCGTCTCTTCTACCACACAGTGGTACATGCCTTTTCTCTTTCAGACATTCGGTAGTTTGTGGTCCATGTTAGTCATTCATTTAATCATCCAACAATCTCAGATTTGGTGCTGTGCTAAGGACTTAAAATGCAAATGTAATATTATCCTTGCTTTCTAGGACAAATGGTTTAGTAGGCGAAACATAAACAAATAACACCGAGCCTGTGAATGAAACGAACTGCTTAAGTGTTCAGGGTTCTGGACCCAGAGACACAAGTGGAATTTCTGCAGGGATCAAGAAAACCCCAGAGAAAGTGATATCAGTTGCCTCTAAAAGTAATAATCTGATGTCTTCAGAAGAGGACAATAAAAAGTCAATATGATTCTAGTTAGCACAAACAAAGACAAGGACGTGTAAGAGTCTGGCGCTCGAGAGGTCACGACATATTATTACCAAGTAGAACAATGATTAATATAGAGTAACTGTGAAAGCATCTGTTCATTGACACCCTCAGTTTTGATTAATTTAGGCTTGAGCTTCATTAAGGTCAGATTTTTTTCAAATTATGGGTCATGAAACAAATGTAGCCACTCATCCACATTTATTTTGAATTGAATTGGGTAAAGAGGCTAGAAATCTTGCCAACAGAAAATGTCAGAGTGCAATCACATTGTAAGTTGAGCTCGGTGGGTGGAATACATTTAGAGTGTGTGCCTGAGTGTGTTTCTGTGTGTCTGCTTTATAATGCATTTCTTATTGTGGGTAACAATTAAAATTGGAAAACCGCTGTGGCAGTAATGTTTTCTATTGCTTTTCATGGCGCTCATGTTATATTGGTTATGATTAGACCTTGAGTCCAAATCAAACTCTGTTTTTAATGAAGTGACAAGTGACACAGACCTCATTTATAAGCCTGGCACACAGGCAAGCATCTGTTTTAGTGAACTCTAGTTACATTTTACCAGATGAAATCCTTCTAGCTTGGAAATCATTTACTACATTACTTTAACATTAGTTTTCTATTCTGAGTTAGAAACCACCAAATTAGATGCAATATATAAAATACAAGCAAATAATAATAAGCTTCCTAAGATATTGGCTTCTTTATTACAAACATTCTTGTATTCAGCAATTATTTCTTGAATGGGTGCAGTGTACCCAATGGTAGTTTGTCTGCTGGAGGTTCAATGGTGCAAAAGACAGACAAAGTTTCCCAAATAGCAATACAGCAATACCTTGGTGTAGCAAAATTTTGCTTCCATTTGGGACTCAACATCAGAGACTAATACAACTACAGCTGTCTTCCTCGGAATCACAGAACAAATTCAATTCATGAACCAAGGTACCATGGTTATTTTATATCAGGCATTTGTATTAAATTTGAGCTTCCTGTGATTATTATAACAGAATATAAAAACATTTAGACACAAACCACAGAAATACATAAAGGAGAATATTTAAGTATTCAACTCCAGTGTAACATAAAGGACATCATATGACAGTCTATACTTTATAGAATACTTAAAGTTAGATGAGACAAATAGTGTACTTTATAAAATGACTTTAATCTATTCCTTATGGAAAAATTAGAAAACTCATACTCATACATAACCCATAGTTTGCAGAAGTAAGAGTCTTGCACAGCAGGGAATGAATATCTATTTGTACTATTGTTGTGCTGTGCTTATAAAGCTTAAAAATTCTCTGTAAAGAGTAAAGAATAGCTTTTCAAAGAGAGAAGGAGCTCAGAATTTTCACCTGAAATTGAATTTTTTTCTTTGTACTTTTAAAAAATATGAATGATGACCTATGTAAGGTAGGAACATTTTTTGTTTGAAATTTCGGGAACCAGTCCCTTTAAATAAAACACACAATAAAATTCACAAATAAAACATTATTTGTGAATACTGTGCTAGAACTCATAAAATTCAATGTCTTTCTTCTGATATGTGAAAAAAATGGAATTTCAATATGTTTTAGTTGAGGGTCTATACTATGGGCTATACTAAGATATTAGGTAGAGAAAGATAAATTTTACCGCACTGTTGAAGTACTTCAATAAAATACATATAAGTAGATGTTTTCACTTACTCTTTTGCTTTATATATATTTTTCAGGACTTTTGTCTCTTTTCATCCCACATTGCATAGTTCTTCTCACTTACCTTTACGGCTACCATACACCATCTTTAACCGCCATTTTGAAACTTTGTAGGAACTTAAGGATTTCTTGATCATCTTTTGAAGTTAATTTTATTTACTTTAACCCACTTCCTTTTTGCATGTTATTAAACTCATTATTGTAAAATGCCCTACACCTTACATCAGCTTTTGAAGGTTTATCTTATTTTCAGGAGACATGAGTATATATCATTTCCATTGGAAAGAAGGAGAAAGACAAAAAGGGAACTGATATATAAATGAAGAAAAATATTTGATAACTCACCCTGCTGCCAGCCCCTCCCCTCACTTTTTTTAAGGAGAAGGGGATAAATTCACATTCAGGAAATGTTGAAGGTTCAGAATGCCAGAAACAATAACAGTGACACTTTCAATATTAAAGTCTTCTATCTGTAATAATCTTAAAATAAATAATACTTTCTTTAAATCTGCCTCAACTTTTTATGTTAAATTTCTATGACATGTTCATTTTTCATATCCTTGCATGACACATCTGCCTCACTTACTTTATATCAGATGAGGTATAGTTGATTCATTAGGACGAGGGTTTCTTTCTTTTTTATTAGTACATGTTTCAGGGCATAATGATTACATTCATCATGGGAAGTTGTTGCACATACACACCATATCTTTTTGTTAAAGCCCCTTCTGTTCCCCACTCTCTCCTCTCCCTCTATGTCTTGGTACTTCCCTTTTGCAAAAGATCTATCTTGCTGTTTCCTATTAACTTTTATTTTGCTTTATAATTTACTTATATTTTGGATTTCTTGTGAAAAAATCATGTTATATTTAAACTTGTTTGATTTATTTCAGTTAGGGTCTCAAGGTGCATCTATTTCCTATAAATGATTCAAGTTCGTTCTTTATGATAGAGTAGTAAGTACTCCATTGTGAGTAAATACCATGTTCTCTTTATCTATTCATCCGTTGGTGGACTTATAGGCTAGATTCAAGATTTAACTATTATGAGTTGCACTGTCATAAACATGCATGCCCATACACATAGGATGCCTTCATCTCTTTCAGGAAGACATCTAAATATCTAGGTCCAGTGGAATTCCCGGTTTATTTTACTGAGGAATCTCAATACTGATTTCCATAGTGGTTGTACTAGTTTATATTCCCACCAGCAATGTTGAAGGTTTCTTTTTCCCTGGAGCCTCTCCAGCATTTGTTATTATTTGGTTTCTTGGTGATGGCCATTCTCTCTGGAGTAAGATAGAAGCACAAATGACCAAAAAATATAGGAAAGAATGTTCAACATGGCTGACTGTGGGAGAAACTCAGATCAAAAGAATACTACACTATGAATTTTTTGGATGAACAGTTTAGATTGAGATCAGACCAAGCTAAGACAATTATTGGACAAAAGATTATCTTTGACAAATGCATTGGTGATGAGTTAGAATACATAAATAGAAATATTGATTTTTGAAGAATAAAAAATTAGAAAGGGAATCGTTATACATGCTGAGAAAATTCAAATGTAAACACTACTTTTGTGCCTCTTCAGAAGTCTTATGTATCACTTCTCTTTTGTCACCAAAAAAAGTTCTAAATGTAAAGGAAAGAAAATGTATATTCTTTCTTCCTCCTGGTAGTCCGTTAGGGTCTAAATATAGCTGGAGGCCCAGCACATAGGAAGAGTAACTCTGAATAATGATGTTTTCCCAGTGCTGCCCTAAGCTTCCTCCTTTTCAAATCAGGTTTAGCTTTATCCCTGAATCAACAAAACACTGCATTACACTTTGCTTTTGACAACATCAGTACTAAACAAAAGGAAAACAATTGCATCTGAGGAGGATAGTATACATGATAGTCAGGGTGCTAATTTCTGTGAATTCTTATTGTATGCTCTGAAACTACACTTTTACTGTATGATGCTATTTCAACCATGACAAGACACAAGGACACGAGTATTTTACTTACATTACATAGGTTTAGAAATTGAATTAAGTGGGGGGGGGGCTCCAGAACACTCAGATCCGATTAAGGTTTTAGAAAACTTACCATTTGAATTTGATTCAAGTTTATCAATGAACAGTTCTGAATGTTGTTTGTCGCTATTCGTGTATATCCAAGCAGGTATGTAGGCCTTTCATAACGCTGTTTAATCCTGAAGAATGACTTTGTTGACTCTTTTCTTTGGGGACACTAAGGAAGGGCGCGGGACTGACAGGTGCAACATAAAGTTGAACTAAAATAAAAACCTTAGAGTTCAGCGTCCCAAACATTTCGATCCGCTTTCCACTTCATTATTTGCACTATAGTACCAGCAAATAACAGATGCGGTTTCTGGAGGTTTTGTAGGAAATAATCATTTCCAGGTGCAAGCAATAACAGATGCAAAATACGCATTCTTAAATGATACCTAAATTTTTCCATATTCCTTCGCTATGGTGGACGTACCGGTAGTTTATAGTTTTCGGATGGGAGTGTGGGAGGGTAAATAACCCAGAATTTAACTTTTTGCTACACTGAGGATTGAATAGAGGGTCTTCGCTTTGGACTACATCAAGCTCCCCCTACCCCAGTTTTTCCCACTTTTTATTTTGAGGAGGATCTCCTTAAATTTTTGAGTTGCACAGACGGGGCCCCCTATCAGCCTCTCAGAGTGCTGGGACTGTAGGCATTGGCCACCACACCCGGTGAGGGTTTTAAAAATGGCATCCAAGAAAGTTCTGGAAACCCTGTAGGGCTGCCATGCTGTGCACGGGTGCAGAGTCATGCAGCCTCTGCGCAAGAGAAGAGCCAGATGCCAGGCGAGGTCTGCATGAGGCTGGGGACCTGGACTGTGAGCTGCAGGGGTGAGGCGACCTGGGGCAGCCGCCTGCCGGGTGGAAGGCCTTTCACCTCTGAATAGGGCTACAGCGGTGGGACCGACCCTGACCGTCTGCACCACGCTGAGCCCAGGCCGAGAGGCAGGAGGGAAGCACTGCTTTTCCTCCTGGACGGTGAAAACAGCCCCCAGGCAGCCTCTTCTCCGTCTGACAGTTACACAGCACTGCGGGACGCCGCGTTCTTCAGTTTGCAACCGGAAGTGACTGGAAAGCCGCGGAGTCTGCAAAATCACAGGCCAGGAGATAAACTTTTCCAACATCCAATTTTAATATTGTGCTAAAGCCATTGACTGTTTTTTTTAAGGAGTTGAATATGATCCCTCCCCTCCCCCGCCCTTTCTGCCTCAAGTTAGTGTTTGGGGGGCCAGGGGGGCTGCAGCTTGGCCCCAGCCTCACTCGGGCTGCCAAGGGCTTGTAACACAATCCCTGCGCGTTTGAAGGGTAAACCAGTGTCAATTGCATTTGCTGTCCACCAGGAAAAAAAAAAAAAAAGAAAAAAGAAAGAAAAAAAGTAAGCATTTTCCTTCCGCCCGGTCTAGGCGGGCTGCTGGAATGTAGGCAACGCGTTTCTGGCGGGGGGAAATCGATTTCCCCAGCAGCCCCGAGAGCAGCCCCGGGCGCAGCATGAAGAGGGGCGGCGCGGCGGGCGCGGCTGCGGCCGGGCTGCGGGGGTGCGGGGAGCCGCGGCTGCAGGACCTGCGCCCCGAGGAGCCCGGCGCCCGGCCCCGGCGGCCCTGAGCACCCGCACCGACCGCACCGCACCGCACCGCACCGGACAGGGCCGGACCTGGTGAGCCGGGCCGGGCGCGCCGCGGGGACGCGGGAGGGGCGCGACCCGGGCAGGGCGGGGAGGTCGCGCCGCGGACCGCCCGCTCCCCTGCGAAGAGGCGCGTGGTCCCGCCGCCTGCTGCAGCTGCCCGGAGCCGGGGGAGGGCGCAGCCAACCAGGGCCGAAGGGAGGTGTCGCGGCCGCCGCAGGGCGCACATGCGGAGTCCTCCGCAGCGCGCCGAGCTTGGAGAAGGCCCTGGTGCCCAGCGCTTAAGTCAGTGGAGCAAGATGGGAGGAAAGATCCCAAGTGCTGGGGGCTGGGCGGGGGAGGGGTACCCACTGATTTCCAGGGATGGATGGGATGGAGTTGAGTTTTTATTGTACTTACTTTGTTTTTGAATAACCAAAAGCTTGCCTTTGGGAAGGCCTTGTATTAGGTGGTTCTTTTTTTGTCCAGTTCAAAGAGCAGACTGGCAACTGGAATTGGGCAGCAGGGAAGCCAGCTTTGCTTTGGAAGCATTTATTATCCGGTCAAAGATAACCTGTATCACACCCAGTATGGTACACAGTATAGACGTCTGAAGTTTCTAATCCTTGGCATGGAAAGGCAGCAAAAACCAGGAGTTTAATAGGTGCTGCTTTGCAGGGACCAGTACATGATGGTGGGAACCAGTTACCCCAAACTTTCCTTCATTTCATCTTTCTCGGAAATCACAGTCTTAACCCTTTCCACCGTCTTTTCATCTTTCACCTTCACCCTTTCCCACTCAGGAGCAGGCAAAACTGGACTGGATCGCGCACCTCCCAACCCTGTTCATAAAAGCCAGATTAATGGGGGAGGAGGAAATAAGATCCGCAGGGGCGCAGGAACACCCATGTGGCCTCCTAGTGTTAAAATAAAGGCTCAGACAGGTTGGATGGCCAGGCCAGGCGGAGGAAGTCCGCCTTCCCTCCCCTCCTGTCCCTGGAGATTGGCAGGGGAAAGGCTAAGAGCAAACCCTTGCGCCAGCTGCTGCTTTGCCTCAGCCTCTCTCTCAGCACTGTGAGCCCTGACCACCAGATTTACCCGGCTGGTCTTGAAGGTTGATCAATGCGCTCCTTCCCAAGGAATGCTTCCCCCTAACTGTGGAGAAGGCGGTGGCTGCGGTGGGCCTATCCCACATGGGTGTCCCAGTTCTGACTGAAGGTAAGGGCTGCAGGGCTGAGTCGTCCGCGGTGTGCCTTTGTGGGGCTGTGTGCAGTGGGCCTGGTGCCCATGGCTGAGGTCTCCAGTGCAGACAGGTAGCGTGGATTCCAGCCCCTGCGCTCCCGGACATTGAGCTTCGGTCTTTACTGTATGGCTAAACACCCTACTTTGGTGAGGTGGACTGCGCATGCTGGGGAATAAAGTCACGTGGCAAAATGTACTTCGACAGGTGCAAAAAGGATGTGGTTGCGGTTGAATTTTCTAGCGTCTGGGTAAGGAGGCTTGGTTATCCTGGGTCTTGTAGGCATGCCGGAATGTTGAGTCTTGGTTATTTTAGAATTTTACTTTAGGGCTGGAAGTCTGTACTGTGGACTTGGGGAGCCTTTGCAGCACCTAAATTACCTTGTTTGAGGAGAAATAATGGGGCCTACTAGTCTGTTTACACGGACACTTTCCTTTAAACTATTGCAGATGTCATAGCATTGCGTTGCTGTTTTTGTGGTTTTGACCATGTGCCCCAGACAAGACCTACCGTTTCTTTCCATTTCTCCTAAGGATCTGTCCAGGGCTCGGCTGGGACTCGCTGGTAGAGTTCTTACCCTATGTGCACAAAGCCTGGGTTTCATCCCCAGCGCCACCAAAGCAACAAGGACGGCAGCAATAGCAACAACAAATTTGTTCTCTGAGGAGCTATCAAAGTTTTTACATTCACAACTGAAAAGAAAAGAAACAAAACTAGAGGATAGATCTGGAATGAAAATAGAAAATATGTTTTTTCAAAATGGTAGTATAATATATGTGTAAATAATCTGTGTTAAATGCTTTTAGGGACAGCTTAATTTAATTTTTTCTTATATAATAATTTATACGTATGGTATATATATCATATATGATATATGACAATTATCATATGTATATGTATATATGAATATGTATATATGTATATATGAATTCTACATATATAGAATGTAGAACTTTCCTGGCTTTTAACTACTTTAGGCTTAAGTAAGTCAGAAATCTTTGTCTTATAAACAACACAAAAAAATGTACTCTAGAGTTAAGATTGACCTAACCCATTTATATGAAGTTTTGTGTATCTGCTGCCAAAGTGAGTACAATTTAGATAAAGTTTTGAAACAGCACTATGAGTATTACAATTAAGACTTTTGGATAGCTTTCTATTCAAATTATGTTTCAGTCTCACCTGGTCAAGACAGAAATACCTGTGCTAAATTATTTGGAATAATAGTTTAATAAAATTTAGAAAAATAAACTTGAAAAACCCTTTATACTTTAAAACATAGACCATCATAAAGTATCAATGCGTGCTCCATCACATTTTTCGGTCGTGATTTGAGAAGGACTTGTTATTGTCAGTTTACCACTGCCCCATTCAGGTCAGAGCGTCATGGGCTGGGGAATGAGATACTAGGCTCCGAGATGGCTGAGTAGCATAGCTGGCATGACTTGGTTTCAATAGCTTTGCTAGTTTAGGCAAAAATGTTATCTTAGGCTTCCAGTCTTTCCTTGTTGACCAGGAATTCCATGAGATACATTTTCTGGTACCAGGGACTGAACTCACGACCTCACCTTTGCCAGGCAAGTGCTTAAGCCGCTGAGCTAAATCCCAGGCTGAGATATATTTTCTAAGGTCCTTTTGCATTTAAAGATCTTGTTACACTGTTCTAAAAAATTTCCCTGAATTTTACCTTTATGTTTGGTGATTCTGTTTCATTCCTGGACAAGACACTTCCCAGATAGATTCCATTGCAAGCTGTGAAACCGCTTTTGTGATTATATTGTAGGCTTTATTTTCTGCTAGATCCTTAGATTAAGATTGTGCACCCATAGCATTGGTTGAAAACATACATCTTATAGACACAAAGAATCACGTAGCATTAAAAGTACAATGGCGAAAGAACCATCCTTGATGGTTTATTCTTTGAGCTCAGTTTGAAAGATCACATTTTCTTCCTCTCCAGTTTGGAAGCTTTGGGAATTCAGAGCATATGGTAATTTAAAAACACAACGTTGATGGCCTGTACTCTTTGTTTCCATGTTAGTTGATATGCACAACACGCAAAACTGAATACACTTGGTGAGGTCAATACTTTGGGTAAGAGCAAAGAAGACTTTCAAGTCCCTTGGTTTGGGTTCATTAGGGCTCATTGGTTTCAGTATCCATAGTTGAGTTGTGTGTGTGTGTGTGTGTGTGTGTGACAGAAAGAGAGACAGAGAAAGAGAGACACAGAGAGAAAGAGACAGACAGAGATAATCTATTAGTTTATGATCTTTAACTGGTAACAAAAATATAGCACAATCTATAACCAAAACTTTAAAACAGAACATATGCACTTTTTGTTTTAGAACTCAACATTTCATCCTGGGGATGGCATGATTTTCAACACCAATGGGACATTGGAATTTTTCATTGTTTATAGGTTTATTTCATTCATATTTTGCTGGATTTCTTTTCTCCCCTTTCTGTGCTGTATTTTCCTCAGTGTTTACAGTTTTGTAAATTGTTCCTATTTTGTAGCAACATTTTATTCCCTTCCAAATAAGTCAGTGGAAGTTTTATTTTGATGCATTTTTTGATGGTCATAATGACAATATGGCTTATAAAGCACCGGCACAGATATTGAATCCTTACAATCTTTTAAAAGTGTAGCCTTTAGTGTACATACTGAACTGAGGCACAGAGAGAAAGAAGTACATGACTAGACTAGAACAGTTACTTAACAGTGACATAGTGGTGCTATTATTTGACCCAAGGACTTCTGATTCCAGTTCTCATAGTCCATCTATTAATCTGGCTTAGTGGAATCACACAGAAGCAGTAGTGACCTATTGTTGATTTGACTATCATTGCTTTTCTTCTTTCCAGTTTATTTTCTATGCAACATATTCTAACATGTCAGCAGTCAAAGTCAGGCTGGTAGTCATAATCAATGCACACATCTAGGTGTCATGAGAGAGCCTTTTCTTCTGCCTTGTCTTCACTGGGATTCTGGAGCAGCAGACTAGACGGTCTTTGCACATGTGATATTTTACTTATGGAGTCGTTAACTTTTTCTTCTTCCCTTGGGCTTGTTCAAGTCTCATCATACCCATAATTGTTATTCCAGAATCATTTGACTATGGAAAGAAAGAACAAAAATACATGCACAGAGTCTTTGAAGAATTTTGTATTAAGTTTCTGCATGTTTTTCCCTTTAAGCTTTATTTTTCCAAATTCTAAGACTTGAGGATTGAGTTATCCACGTTTTGATAGACCTGGAGAGCTTATAGGAACCACACTTTACAATATCCATGAAAGTATTTAAATTCTTACCCCTTGAAAATAGTTGGATTTAATGTTTACCAAATTTACTGATCAAGCTTTTTAAATATTTGAATCATATAAATTGTATTGGAAATTATTTGTAGTGTTTAGATATACAAAAAAGTTTTTTAAATCCTTAATAAAACTTTTTAACATCTAATCATTAATTGTTTCATTTTTCCATCTTCAAAAGCTGCACCTTGACATCTGTGGGAGTTTTGAAAATTTTGAATAAATTCAAAATATTAAATGATCCTTTTGTTAGTTTGTTCTTGATGATCTAATTTGATTGATCCAGAATGATTTACCATTTGTTCAAAACCAGTCAAAGGGTCAAATTCTGTAGTTATCTTTTTAGCTGGGAATTTTAAACTTGTTTGATCTTTTTACTCACAACAATTTAAGCATGTGAATTGGAATCCGCTTCACCATAGGTAAATTCCTGCAGATCCCAAATTTTGATCATGCTAACTGCATCCACTCCGTGTTTCCTGTCTTTGTCTCAGCCAGATAGAAATCTAAGACCTCTATAGAGTGGTGTTCAGCTGAGCCTTCAAATCATTCTCAGTTGACTGCTGCTCAGGGGAAATTGTGCTGACATCATAGTTCTTTTCAGAAAAGAGGTAAACAGCAGTATCCCTAGCTTCAACAGTGAATTTAAGCTTCTGCATAGTGGTCATATGTTCACTGTTTAACTTTGAGAGTACATGAATCTCCCATTCATCTATCTTTGTCTTGTGTTGACCTCTTGGGGAATGTACTTCTATTCTCCCTTTTGCTCTCCACTAAAATGTTGAATACATACCAAGTACCAAAGTCAAATTTTTCTCAACCATGTGTAGTGTTTTTCCTAAATGATCATCTGTAAGTATTAGGAGATAGTTTGGGTTACATTCCTGGCAAAACACAAGACAGATTACATGAGAAATAAATGTGCTTCTGTCAGGGAAAATAAAAACTTCACTGTTCAGCAGTGTGGAAGAGAAGGATTGTGTCCCTCTGTCTCACTGCGATTGTTACATGCCATTAGGCTTGCTGTAAACTATCCCTTGATGAATTCTTTGTGGACAATGAGCTTTAGACTCTGAGGTGTCTTCTTGCTTTTATAGAGCAAAATAGGACTCTGGGGCTTCAGTGGAACTTGCACGACACATAATAGGGTGTAGGTAAAGTTACTGGACAACTACGTCTCACTTTCAGGAACATAGTGGGAGAGATTGTGTCTCGAGAAGAAAGGCATTTTGCAGGTAACTCTTTTAAGACTTCAACTAGTTATTTAAATGTATGAGTCATGTACTTAGATGCATTATTACTTGAATATTATTTCTGAGGCTAGTAGGCCAATGGGAATCTTAATCAACTACAGGGAGATGTTTTATTTTACTAAAAGTGAAAATAGTGTTAGAAAATTGGAACGAAAAATGTTTTAGGACTTGGCGTTTGATCACAGGGTTAGGGGAAAACCTCAAGACTTTAAAGAAATGGTATCATTTTTAGCTGGGAGAGAATAAAACATGCTAATATTCTGATTCCTGTGTTGACGGTTTAGTAACGTGCCAAGATGTGTTAAGAGAAGTCCACATTTGCACTGCTTCGCCTAGATATTTACATACCTAACATTTCCAAAGAAAATTTATAGTTTGTTTTTCAAAAATTACCAAAGAGCAGTTGTATCAGAAATGAAATTGTGCCCTTTACTTGTGGGTTTATGACATGTTTTCGATATTTCCTCAGTTTCCCAACGATGCCTTCTCATACTTGGTGATAGTGACATTTTGGTTTTTCTAAACATTGCTGTTTTATTTCTTATTTTCAAAAGTAATCTTTAAAATAAATTAAGCTATTATAAGTGAATCATATTTGAGCTTTATTAGAAGGGAATCCTATGCAAAGTTTCAGAGATTAAAACTCAAAAACATATTAGTAACTTGAAAATATCATACATAAGAAGAGCTGGGCTATAGCTCAGTGATAGGGCACTTACTTACATATACAAGGCCCCAGCACCACCATAAAAGGTACAAATATTGAAGCATAGATCAAAACCCCAGTGTACCATATAATCTTTTTCTAAATTTTTTGATTTTAAAGAGAATAAAACAAAACAGAACAGAACAAAGCAAATCAGAATAGAGCAATGCAAGCAACTCAAGACTTCACAAAAAGACAGCATGATATCAACAGTGGCTACCATAATGTCTCTCGTTTTCTTCAAAATAGTTGACCATATAATCCTACTTCTTGCTTGTTGCTAAATTTTTGTTGCCATTCATTCAAACACATTTGATTATTTCATATACATTTTACATTTATAAACAAAGTGAAATCTTCCCTATGGCTTAATGGTATCACTTTGTCATTTTAGCAGCTTCAGTACTGATTCTGTGGTTCAGAGCCAACTATATACTCAAACACCTTTTCCATGCCCAGGGATTGGAACTAGTCATAAGGTGATCAGGCTAATGAAACCATCAAGTTTTTATATACACGTAAAACACTTGAGTACTTACACCTGAAACATGATAAATTTCATATATAAAACTGAAAATGTGGAAAGATACAAAACAAGAGATTTGACAGTAGAGGACCAAAACAAAACAAAACAAAACACTGACAATATTTGTGCAAAGTAATGTGTAATTTTTAGTTGTCAGTATGCAGTCTTCACCTGTTTTGTCAAAATGTGTCATCATGGGAATAATATTGGTCTTCAGGTATGAAGACCCAGATTCAAATTGAATTCTGATAAAGTCTAGCCATACAATTTTGGTGAAGGTGTGTTTCTCCTCTAGCTTTGCTTTCTGTGACTATCAGAGAGAACTCTGCTGGAGACTTTGCATGAATCTTCATTTCCGGCCACTGATGAATTCTTTCATCATGAGTGCATCATTGCTTGGCCGTGCTTAATCTTTGAGGTGATAACTGTAACACTAAAGATGCTAAGTTTGCCACAAAGGTGTGCAAATACTGTGACAGATAATATCTAGTCCTAAAATTATGTGTAAATGGATGGTTTCAAGAATGAACCCAAGTGAAAGTTAAAATGGACACTCCAGTTTCAAATTAAACACTTTTTATTGTGTCTGAATAAGTGTAATTTCTTGCCTTATAGGCTGGTCTTTTCCAAATGCATTGTTTTACGTAAGCTGAAAGCTCACTGTTTGATTTTCTATTGACCTTTGATTATTGCCACTGGCTACCAAATGCTTGGGCAAAAACTAGAGGCCCAGGACAAATAAAGTAAATAGTGTTTAATAATTAATGACCTGATCTGTTATAAAAATGCTCATGAATCTGGTTCGGTGGTGGCAAGATTTTAACCGCAGAAGTCTGTGTGAAAATCAACTGTGTTTTTGTTTCCAAAACAGGTATTACAAGTGGATAAATAATGTGTACTGCTCTGAGCCCAAAGGTACGTGGCGGACCTGGCCTGTCTGATATGCATCAGTATAGCCAGTGGCTGGCCAGCAGGCATGAAGCTAATTTGCTCCCGATGAAAGAAGATCTGGCCTTGTGGTTAACCAATCTATTAGGTAAGGTTATAAGATACATTTTGCGAGCACAGATAACAGTATTGTAGGGTTTTTTTTTTTTCTTTTTTTGCTCTTTTATAGTGTCCTTCACCAAAGCATGTGATCGCACCTTGGAAAGAAAGACTTTCATTATTTGGTTTTTTCATCTGGGAAACCTGAAGCATGTGGAAAACTTAAATGAATTTCCCCTATGTCTCTCTCACATTCTCTTGCTTCATAATTCCAGCCTCATGCGCTGAAGTGTGAAAATATGTGGTCGAATTACTTCTTTCATTTATGCGTTGGTCTGATTTATTTTTGTCTTTTCTTTTGTGCAGCTGACCAGTATAACCTATTCTTTTGACACTGTTCACAGGGCGTAGTCTGAAAAGTGGCTTCTAAAACTGGATTTCTGTGCCCTACTTTTATAGCACACCTATTAAAACTGCTGAATACCACACTCAGGAGAACAAACATCTATCCTTTGTCCAGGGAAGCTGACTAGAGTCATCTAACCTTGAACTACATTTTCCCCTCTATTTATCTTTGTTTTTATGTATTTATCTGAAAATGTTGTTGGTATCTCACGTTAAAGCTGACTCTTCTCTTGCCTCTGGCATATCTAAAAGCTAAAATGTCAACCATGTATGAAGCAGATTTATACTTTTAACAGATTGTTATACATGTACACTGACACTACTTCAACTCATCGATTTTCTAAGTGAGAAAGTTGATTTACAACTCGAGGAAACAGCTGTAGTGCAGTTTATAAAATATATGATTTGAATATTGACCAAAGACACTGACTTGTACTTTAATCACTTACAGAAGAGATTTCCCCAAGACTGTTTTATTATGTAAGCGGTTCTCCAGGCTTAGTGTTGCTATCTTTACTTTCTAGCTAATGAGGTGAACCGCAAGGTGAGAACTACTGTGTCCTTCTGAAGTTTTGGCCAAGTTTGAACACCTTTTAGTCAGATTTTCTGCCACCCTGAATGTGGGTTTTTATAAAGCTTTTTGTATTATTTACTTCTGTTTTTAGCATTTATTTCTGAGTTAGATGTTCATTTTTTTTTCTTTGCTAAGTGTGCTCTCTTTGGGCAGATTTTTTATCATTCTCCCAGGGCACAAAATGTGCGTATGCAAGCTGTGCTCTTCACAAACGTGTTCTGCCAGAGAAGAATGAGGTCAGAAGGGAGCCCCAGAAGACGGCTCACCCTCCTGTGGAGCAGTCTGTACCAGGAGGAAAGCTTTAGCTCTTGCTAGCAATGTTTTCACACAAATGAGGAGCTTTTATCTCCAGCACATGGAAGAAGTTATTCTAGCTTAATTATGCATTTTCTCTCTTTCTTTTGTCTTTTCTGGGCACCACTAATGATTGTTGTGTTAGCAGTTTATTAACACTCAGCTGTCTAGTAAAACTTAAGAACTTTTCCCTTTATATTGATATATGTTTGCAATACATAATGATTATATTCAACTTGGGGAATATATATATATATATATATATATGGCATCTTAATCATTTTTATTTCCATTTTTTTATCCAACCCTTTCCTCTACCCTTATCTCCAGATCTCAAATGGATCAATGACCTAAATATGAAAAAAAGAAAACACTAAAATAGGGAGTAAATGATTAAACTATGTAGAATACTTGGAACAACGTCTGGCATGTAATAAACACTAAATAATTGTTATTGCATTGTATAGTTCAGCGAAACTGTTATTTGATTTTGAGTATAAGTTCATTCATTGATTATGTGAATATTTGAGCATAAGTTATTCATTGAAAAAATGGACTCTGTGGTAAGAATGTGCAATTCACATCTCAGCTCCAACCTTTACCGTGTAATTCTGGGAAATGTCTTATTGAACTGGGCCTCAGATTCCTAATCTGTAAAATTAGCACAACACCAGCCTTAAAGACCTGTTGGTGGTCTGGAGTGATATCTTCACGTGTAGCACAAGGGCCAGCGTAGACTAATGAATTCCCAAACAGTGACGCCTGTGGTCGTGTTCCAGAGGCTGGCAGGCAATGAGTTCCCCTCCTATGAGACTCTGCAGGTTCTACATGGCCAGTCCCTCATGGTGCTGACCCCTAAAACAACAGCACATCTCTCCTGCACTAACTTCTGTGCTGTCTTCTGGTCCCAAAACAATGAACTTTGTGTCTCCCTTTTGAGCACGTGCCAAAGGTCCTCCAATCCCCCTTGAGACATTGTCCACTCAGATAGTCTCCACTCTCTAAGCCCAAAAATCCTCCAGTCCTCTCCCAACATGATGACCTGTCCACTAGCATGGACTCCATCCCTATCCCAATCCCATAGAATCGACTCCTCAGCTTTGTCTCCTTTGAGGGTCCTTGCGGTCTCCAGCATCCCTCCTGCGCCAGCACTAAGGGCTTTACCTCTCCCTCCCTCTCTGTCTCTTTCTTTCTTTATCTCTCTCTCTGTCTCTCAACTGCTCCATAAAAGCCTAACAGCAGGCACTAGAGGACAGTATGATGATTAAAAATAGACATAGCAGCAAGTTTTGCAAAGCTTGGAGTTTGCAAAGGAACACAAATCATTTAACATGTCACTCATTGAACTTGTTTCAAACTCTGAAGGATCTAGGTTTCCCTTAGAATGTGAAATGGGCGGGCATAGGACAAAATACCTGAAGGCTTGGGGGCGTCCTCTCTAAGGGACTTAGATTTAAACTGAGGCCTGAGGAAAGATTAATAGCGGTCCAGACAAGGCACAGGATAAGCATGTCTGGGGACCGGGGGCCATGGGCTCAGGTAGGAAGGAGTTTCATACTGCAGAGGAACTGAAGAAAGCCACCGTCAGCCTCACGGGAAGAGGCAGTCTCCAGAGGTTTACTGGGGGTCTGTCACACACTGCTTTGAGGAGCATGGTGAGGGGTTTGGCATTCACAGCATGGTAAGGAGGGGGCACTGAGTGTTCGGGTCCAAGGAGCATGTGGTTAATTAAAGCACAGCCTAATTACACAGGTGTGCCCCAGGAATCCATGACTTGTCATCAGGAGCATTTTCTTTAGCCAGTGCGATTGCTCACACAGTAGCGTGGTCAATGTGAGCAGCCTCCCATGGCCTCAGAGAACAGAGACAGTGTGTGTAATAGAAAGATCTTGGATTCAGAGTCAGGAGATCTGGCTCCTAACTGGGCATCAGGAGACCTGGCTCCTGATTCTGGCTCTACCGCTTAGCAGGAAACTTGTCCAAAGTCACTCAACTATCTGCTTTGGGCTCGGTGTCCTCAGCCATGAAATGAAGGGGCTGGAGTGTGTGACCTCTGCTATCCTTTCCAGTTCCAGAAATCTAAGTTTCAGAAACCTATCTCTTGGGATTTAGTTAGGGGCAGCTGAGGTCATCCATCTGCCTAAACAAGGAAAAGAATATTTATATAGATAAATGTCCCTTTGAAGAATAAGACAGGATACAAAAATATTTATAGTTATAAAGCAATTAAAACCGATGACTGTGAAGTTTTCTTGAAAGAATTCTAAGAGAATCTCAAGTAAAGTATCACCTGTGAATTCACTTGGGTTTATAAAAAGTAGATAGAGCATCTACTATAAATGAATGCCTTTACGCTATCATGGGGAGGAGTCCAGTGATTTGAGATCTTTTAAACTGGCAAAACACTTGCCAGTAGGAAAGAACATGATTATATACTAGAGGGAGGTTACCAAGGAAGAGAGTAATAAATGTATAGCTTTGTTAAAATGCCTTTGTCTTACATATGATAGGTGCACTAAGTATTCACACATTTTGGAAATGAAACAATTAAAGCAAATACTAGAATTACTTATTCTCAGCCATTTTGTTACCTCAGAAATTTTTGTGGGTTTTCACTATTTGTGAGTTTTAAAAGTTACTTTTTAATCTACCTGAACATTAGAGATGTCTTGAAAGTAGTTTAAAGTTGGTCCTGTCTCAATATAAAGTATCCTAACTCTTTGGTGAAGTAGAAATTTACCTAGTAAGTTAAAGTATTTAATTAGATTTTACTATTGTGATAGGCGATCTTCATTGTGTAAAGATTGTCTAATATATAATTATTAATTTTTTTATTTTTTCAAGGGAGTATTAATGATACTTTATATTCAGATATTCTGATCTTACATGGTATCAATTTAAAAACATAGTTTTTAAAGAGTACTCAATCATATTCAGATGTTTTTGAAGCAAACAATCACTCCATGGAGAAGAAAATGATTACTTTGGTTCATAGACCAATTTTCACATTCATGCCCAAGGGTAGCTATTATGTGTAATTTTCAGGCACTATATACTTATTTAATCAGTAACAATCACACATCCCGTCCTAGACTGACTCCTAGACATAGAGTTAAAGGAACAGCAGCAAGCTGTCTGGCCAGCTAAGATTTATAGATTGGAATATAAAATACTGGTTAGCTTGTTGTAAGTCGACCAGTAAAGGTGAGAAGGATACAATAGCTGGATGGCTGAGAGGGTACCACCCAGCTGGGCTCACGAGAATGTCATTGTGTAATATTTTCTGACTTTTCATATATCTTTGAGTTTATCAACTGATCTTATGGAGAATACACTTTCTAATCCAGTATTAAGACAAACATTCAGAAAAGACAGAAAAAGGGTAGAAGGATCCTTATCATCCTTCGCTATGAAATGTACGTTTGGCCCTTTTCCTGTGTTACACATCCCATCTTTATTCAAGGCCTTGTGTTTTATTAATTTTGCTCAGTGACCCACTATTGATTATTTGTTACTTAACTGTACCTTCATGACATACTGGAACATTAATGCTTATATAGTAAATCTTGGGGAAAACCGAATTTTTATGTTGAGCAAACAATATGATGTTAAGTCAATAGCCCTAAATTAGAGTCACCATCTGGTATTCAAATGAATTAGACGCATTCCACTAATTGTGTGCATGCCAATAGACACTGGAGGATTATCATTGACAGTTTCTAAAGGATCACATTAACACGAATGTTCTCAAAATTTTTCCTTTACTTGTATTTTTTCATAATTTGAAAATGTTAGCCTTCATCTCTTATTCATTTTGTCTAAGTTCTGGAGATGTAGGTCCAGATGTATCTTGTGCAAAGCCCTGGTCCAGTCCCCATCCCTGCAAATGCAACAGCACCCCAAAACCCATGTATGTATATATGGCCTTGTTCAGTAATACTACATGAATCACATGGAAATATATCTTTGAAGAGAGATGACAGTTGTTAATAATGAAATTTGACACTATTTTCAGATATTGCAGACCTTTAGAATGAAGACTTAGGTGCTTTGATATACTCACAGACTGAATGAAGTGTAAGTTGTATTTAAAAGGTAGTTATGCTGATTGTATTGTACTTATACAGAAAATAACACTCTGCAACTTGATGTCGTGGTGGTTTTTCTGCCCTTCTCTGAGTTTTCTACATGAACCTAAAAGAAAATTAAGTTATTTTAATTTAATATGACCAGTGTCTAATGTTTTCATTTTTCAGTTAATTATCTTAGATTATTTTTCAGCATTCAAAATCAAATGTTTGTTGGGGTTGGTCAACTACAATTGTTATCATTTATGAGTTTAGAATGGCTTGTGGTTTTTTTCTTAGGTACTAATCCTACAAGTTTCCTCTATTCTTGATATGGTCCGTAAAAATTCCTTAGAAAGGGTATTATCTTGTGGTTGTTCGAAAGTTTGAAGAATCAAATTCATGTTCACAAGTTGATGCCTTTTGGAGTCATTAGTGCTACCTGACTTCTAGCAGAACCCCTTTTGTTATATACATATATACATAAAGCAGGCACTTTCATTTATATCACAGGCACTGGTCTAGGCTTTCTAGATATCATGAATCAGTTCCTATCTCACAACTTTTAAACTTCAATTTCAATAAAGAGAGAGGTTGTAGGGCAGGGAAGGTAGTGGGAGAAGAAGCAGGAGCAGGATGTATCACGTACAGGCACAGATTCCCTCTGATGCATGTGATCACTGTGTATGGCTAGAATGTACCAATAGAAAAAAATCAGAATAATATGAATGCAGGATAATAAATGCATTGAGTTCTGCAGTGTGAGGAACACACACTGAGCACAGAGGGGCAGTGAGAAGGTGAGAGAGCCCCCAGGGCTGGATCTGGACTTCCCTTAGTTTTAACCGGGAGCCACTTGGTTCTGTAATTAATCAAATCAAACATCAGAAGTTGCCCTTCTCCAGACTGCAGGGTAATCTGCTGTTCATTCCTCAGCTTCATTGTCTTCATTTCCAGGGTGTTCTTTTTCCTGAAAATCTTTGTGGGGTATTTCTGCAGAGAATAAAACAACTGGATTTGGGAGAACGCATTGTTAAAGGGAATAGTCATTTGTGTACTCAGCAAAGATTTAAGTATTTATACATATGAGGTGAAAGCAGAGATGCTATCCTCAGACTTCTGGGCCAAAAAGTCAGAAATTCCTCTATAAGAAAATGTTAGTTACTTGATCTGTGCCCCTAGATTTTCTTATCTATGCAAAGGTGAAATCCTAGTATCCACTTTACAATCTCATGAGAAACAAGTACAAGCAAAAGGTTTAAAACAGCACCTGATCCAGAGCAGTAGATATTAAACACAATTATTAGAGACAGTCATGTCTCTGAGAACTCAGTACTGCTATTTTGTTGGGGAAAATTTCTTTTTCAGCACTATAGAAGTTAAAATGAATTTTTCCCAGGTGGCTCCAGTGTAAAATACTTTAGGTATTGATATGTAGTCTGTGGAAATTATGGCAGATGTATTTCTGAAAGGAGTACAGTGTCTGCTGATTTTAGTTGTTTGACTTAAATTTCTGGTGGCTATTTCTTTCCTATCCAGGAGCCTTCATGATTTCAGGAGAAATAACTAATTTGAATATTGAATCAGGCACCTGATCTTGACTGGGGAGTTGTCAGTCAAGACTAAATCCATGTCATGAAGATCAAATTTGGTAATCATGAGTGTGGGAGGTGAAGATGGTACTTCTAGACTGGGGTATTTTAGATTGATCCTCAGATCAATAGTTTTTACATCTCTGTGCAATTCACAACTTCAAGATGATTTCATTATACCTACTTATTCCCCTTTATTCCTTGAACATGCCAGGATCTTTGAAAGGATGCAGCTGGAAAGGAAATAATTCTTTGGTTCTAGCATTTCAACTTCCTGTATTTGTAATCTGACATGTGAAACCAGCTAGCACAAGGTACATTAAAGATCTGGTTCTATGCACTATACTTAAATTTTTAAGACTTTTATTTAAAAGTTTGTAATTAGTTCTTCATAGCCTGGTTTTTTTGCACTTGCTGCATTTAAATCTAATTTATATTCTGCTTTTTTCTTTTAATTATTGTTGGTAATATCAGTACAATAAAGAGTGAAGTGATATATCATCCCACAAAAATATTAAAACTGATTTCTTACCATTATACAGTACATTGAAGATGTATATTTAAGGATTCTTCACGGTAGGATGGAAAATACATTACATGTAAAGTTTTTTTAACTTCTCAGTTTTGCATTTTTCCTTCATTTGAGGCAGTACATTCCAACTATAAAGTATGTAACAGTCTCTGTTTGAGCCAAAAATTTAAAAAACCTTACCTTTTCAAGCTATAAAATACACAGAATTGAAAATTGACACCTAATATATTTTTCATTAGATGCAGATGTTCGGTGGAAACTTTTCAAGTATGCATGAAAAGCAGGATAACTAAAAGTCCTCAGGTATAAAGGACAAAATGTATAACTCATACCTTTTGGTAAATTGTTAATGGATTTTTAATGAAAGTCTTCCTTTCATAATTTCCAAGTTTTTTTAAGTTTATTGTAATCATCTTAAAATTCAAAATTGTGAGTGGCTCTTTAAATTGGTTTGGAGCTTAGTGAAATCGGAATACCTAGTTACCTTCCAAATGTAGAAAGTCCAATATGTAACTTATGAAGAAATCATTTAACAGCTGTGTGATGCTTACTTTTCTGTCTTGAGATTTAAGTACATTCGAATGAAATACTAATTTTAATAAACTATTTTCATATCTATTAATCAAACCATTTTGAAAACAACTTGCTTTTTATTACTTGTCAGTGCAGGCCAGTACAGTGAAGGAACACTGCAGTCTGGTATGTTGGCTTTTTGTACTGTGAGGCCATTATGTTCATTTCGGAATTGAGTTGTGCTGCCTGCAATCTTGAAATAAAAGTAGATTTGCACAGACTAACGTCTGTCATGAATATTTAGAGCCACTGATGTTTTACCACCTGCAGAACTCATTATCTTAAGCAGGGGCTCAATGCGGATATCCAGGAGGGGGAAGCATAAGAAATGATTCTTTTCCCCTATCCATTCCCCCTGAAACTGGAAAAAAAATCCAGTTTGAACAGATGCTTCTGAAAATTCAAAGCTATTAAATATTGTCAGTTTAATAAATAGCTCATCTGTGGCTCTCATTGCGTTATTTGTATTTCATGGATTCATGGAATGGAACTATGGTACATATGGGTATTTCAGTATAAAATTTTAGAATACTCATTTTTACATTTTAACTTAACTACTTTTCATAAAAGAAACATGCACATTATTTTGTCAAAGATGCCCAGTAGTCTGTTTCTTCATTAATCACCATGCTTTCAGAACACAGCACTAAGTGACCACTGTCTGAGTGACATTGGGCCCATCTCTGTAGGGGATTACAAAGCATGATAGTCCTGGAGATTCTTATCATCCTGAGGAAGAGAAGAGCTTTATACAAAACGTGTCACTCACAATAGAAAATAAAATGGTTGGTCCATGTCAAAATAAATGATATTTATGAAAATGACTATATAAAAGAGGTCAGTGAGCCCAGGGAAGTCTCTTTCTAGAGTTGTCTGTGATTACAGCAAACATAGAATTTGCCCCTGCAGAAAGAAGGACGGACACTGAAGACAGAACAAAAGCGTAACCATAGAAACTGAAAGGTCTGTGAGGGGAAGTGAGAAGGGCTGTGGTCCACAGAGCAGAGCAGAGATGTGAGATTAGAAGGTGGTTAGAGCCACACAGAGAGGCCTTTGGATGCCAGGAAAAGTATAGAGATTTCAGAGGTAGAAGAGGAGATTAGGGAAGGGAAGGAGTCCCAGGGAAGACTTCCCTAGTAAGGATGGTATCTGACATATTAATTCCACAGTGCCCATGGTGTGCATTGGAAGTAGAAGTTGAGGACCCAAGGAATAGTTATTGCTCTCACACTAGAGGATTAGGTATCAGATCATGAAAGATTGTAGTATGACTACGTCATGACAAACGGAAGCTTGAATATATGGGACTGTGCCTCCCAAGGTACAGGAAATTAAGACAATAAAGATGAAATATTCTGAAACATAGAAAACTAAGAAATCAAGTGAAGGAGAGTGCATAGGAAAGACGAGTTGCAAGGGAATGTATAAGAAAGTAATTAAAGTTTTTATTTATAGAGCTGAGCAATGGGGGGACCAGGGGTGGCAGCTGGAGGTGTCAGGTTTCTTGGGGGGACATAAAAATGTTCTCAAGTTATGGTGATGACTGCACAACTCTGAATATACTAAAAGCCATGAAAACGTATACTTTAAGTGGGTGAATTGGAAGGTATATAAAGTATATCTCAAGAAAGCTGTTACAAAATGAATGGAGGGAAACAGGAAAGAAAATATATTTTAGGAGCAATATAAGAAAAAAGAAAAAATGACCTTTAATGGACATCCAGCTAAATGTTGAGTACAGTAGTTGAGAACAGTAGTTGAAGCTGGGAGGTTAATTTGGAGGAGAGAGAAGAAATGCAGATCTGATCACAGTAATTTTGTAGCTCAAGGGCTACATCATGGGAAAGCCAATAATTAAAAAGGGTCTTTTTAACAGAGTTGATCAGTTGTATCCATTTTACCTGTGTTATCTTAATCAGGAAAATCAGATCAGTGGAATTTAGAAATATGGTTTTATGTATTGGCCTTGCTATTAAACTTGTCAATGATAGTTCCTTTTTTTATACTGCGAATGTAAGAACAATGGTAGTGTTCCTGTCAATAGTCGTGTGTGTACCTGCATAAAATTACATCTCTGCTGTGGGTCATGGTCATGGAATGGCCTGCCAGGATCAGGACTGCACGAGAGAGGGCAAGTTGTGTGATCCCTGCTAAAGCTTGTTCTCGGAGTTCTAAGGACTGGTGTAGTTTCATTCTCACTGATGACACTCACTGATGCAAGATATTATTTGTCACCTTCAATGTGAAACTAAAATGTGATGCTGCTAGAGCTCTATTATGAAAATCTAATACATTGACATTCTTGCCACTAAATGAAAGCCATAAAATTGCAAAGAAGTCATTCTTAGTGGTAAGTTCCGAGGCGACATGTCTCACTCATCTGGAAGAGAAAGTTTGGTGATAAAATTATGTCAAGTATGTTCTTCAGCATGAATCTGGCATTTGTGTTGGAATACTTATGCTTGTCTAATGCTCCTCTTGCTGTTTCAGGGAAGGAGATTACGGCAGAAACTTTCATGGAGAAACTGGATAATGGTGCATTGCTCTGTCAGCTCGCAGCCACTGTCCAAGAGAAGTTCAGAGAGACCATGGATGCACAGAAGCCTGCCAAGGTAAAGAGCCCGCTGCAGAGTGGCTGTCAGCAGGCAGGGTGCATTCGCTGTTGCTTTTGAATCTGGTTCAGTCTCGGTTGGTTGTGAATAGATAATGACAGCCAAGCACAGAAGGTACTTTTAAAATTACATAACATGTTACTTGCATGTTAATTAATTAAGTAAGTAATCCCTTTGATATTCATTAAAATGTCTTAGAAAATGCTAGCATTAGAAAATACAATTGGTTGAATTGAATTGTTGGTTAAAAATTTAGAGAAATAACTTGCATCACCATGCATTGAGTAATAAATATAGCCCGGACTGAATAGGAATTTGTTTTTAAAATATTATGGTAGAATATTGGAATAGTATAGTTAGTTGGAGGATTATATTTTGTTTTATATTAACGAGTTATGTCATGAAACTAAGGAACTTTGAACAAATTATTAAATTTTTGACCACTTAGATTTCCTTATTTTGTATATTAATCCTAATACTCTGGTAATTATAAATATATGATAAAATATCATGTTCAATATTTCGGAGTAAGCAAGAGAGAAGGAAAAGGAAGCAAGAAAAGGTTAAATAATGTTGAATACATGTTAAAAGTATGAAAAAATAAATATTAGATTGCTTTTGCAACTCTGGCAAAACAATAAAAATGATGAGTATGTGTGTATTAGCAAGGCTTGATGCATTTTGTTTTGTTTTGTTTTGTTTTGTTTTGTTTTTGGTACTGGGGATAGAACTCATGACCTCATGCTTACCAAGCAGGTGCGTATGCCGCTGAGCTAAATCCCCGGCCTCTCTTGATATGTTTTGTATCACCATAAAGTGTTATATAAAATACAACTCGTCCTCCAATTATTTTCACCTTAGAAAGAATTCCATAAAGGTATCAAATAATTCAGTGAATTCCAAACTTTGTTTCACATTGGAATTATATAAGGATTGAAAAAACTACTGAGACCTAGATATCCCATGTCTGAAATTCTGATTAATTCCTGTAGGGTACAACCTGGACATTTTATGTCAACTCCCCAGCAGGGATGTTCAACAAAAATGGTTACCAATGCATTCTTTTTTTCCTCCCCTTCCCTCATTTGGGTAGACACAGATTCTAAACGATTTGTGCAAGAGTCCCCCGCCAGTAAGTGACTGAACAAGACATCCTCTTTTCGGCTAGTGTCTTCTCCTTTTGATTTGCCGTGGGTAGCATAACACGAGGAGACTTGGTGAAATTCGTTGTATTAAGCTTGTTGTTAGGATGCCAGTTATTCTTTTCCTGTGACTTCTATTGCAATGTAAGTCATCTCTCATGTTACTGCTGAGAAAACATAATGTCTGATAGGAGGACAGCCAGGTATGGCAGCTTACACCTGTCATCCCAGCACTTGAGAGCCTGAGTAGGAGGGTCGCCAGGAGTTTGAGGCCACCATGGATTGCAGAGTGAGCTCAAGGCAAGTCTGAACTACATAGGAGACCCGACTTCAAAATAATAATAATGATAATAATAATAATAATAACAATAATAATAATAATAATGGGAGGAGGATTTGTGTAGAAAATTTATTCTAAAGCAATTAGCAAAGAAGAATAATAGTGCGACCCAACATTACCAAAAATACTACCCTTGACATGATGTAGATTCTGAACGCTGTTGTTTGTAGGCTGCTGCCGAGGACCAAGAGCTCAGTGTCTCAAAGTTAGGATCGCTTTGAGATTTTCACAGTAGCAGAGAGTAAACAACCCAGCATGCAGTTCTCTGTTTTAGTTTCTTTTGTGAACCTGTACTTTTGAAAGTGAAAGAGAAGATCCTCCAGTTGAGTTGTAATTATAAGTCTGTCAGGTATAAGGTAGGCCCAGAGCATTGGCTAAAGTTCAAAGGCTCTGACAAGTTTGCTTGAATTCTTATTTTATTATTTATTAATTTGTTTTACCTTAGTTTTTGTATTTGTAAGATAGGATTAATAATTGTGTACATGGCATAAAAATGTCTCTTGCCAAATATTGTCTGTCCTTCCTACAAGAAAAAGTAAGCAATTCTGAATTTTAGTTTAGCTAGAAGAAAGTTAATACTTTTCAAAGGTTCATAGGCAGCATGATAGCTACGATGTGCAAACATGTAGATACTTGCCTCAAATCTACATGATAATATATAATATGGAGAGTATTTGTGGGTCAAATTTAACTTTTCCTTTTAAGCATTTAATTCAGTAAAATATACTTTTTAAAATAAAACACTAAAACATGAAGAGAAATGGAAAAGTTTCCTTTCTAACTGAGAAATGTAGCAGGATTTTATTAAACTTGAGCTCTGTCCTTGACCCTAAGTGGTTTGTCTCATGGAATAGAAAGGTAAAATCTATCCTCATGATAAAGTTATTTTATTACAAAAATGAAAGTGCATTCATAAACAAGGGTTTAGAAGGTTTAGAAATACCCTTGATAGGCTCACTTGCAATGCTCAAAAATTCCAGTGGCATCTGAGTGCCCAGTTGACACAATTGCTTTTGACTGAGTCCTGTCATGTGTCCTTGGTAGCATTTATGTACCTTGGGGCTGATTTCTGATCACACTCAATTGAAATCAAAGCAGCGTGCACCTTAGTTATGACAAACAGGGAGAGCTTTTTTTTCTATATTATATGAGAAGGTTTTCAAATTATGAAAAGCCAAATGATTAATATCAACATGGCCATTATTGCTTATGAGTCTGAGAATGCTTTTGTTAAGCCCATGCTTTTAGATCCATTTTCTGTCTGTCAACACAAAGTAAATAAGTGAGATTGTTCACTGTTTTGTTATTAAATCTAAATTTATACTTAATAATGATGAGTTAACCAAAATCCATGTAGATAGGAATATTCCCTTTCCATAGGGAAAAAAGAGAGAAGACTTTCAAATAATGATTGTACAATAGTACAATAGTAAGACTACTGTGTGTGTGTGTGTGTGTTTAGAATTATTCTCCATAGTCCTCCATTGTCCAGTATGTGTCAGTATAACAAAAGTTAGAAAAAATTAATAAAGATAGATGAGTACGTCAGTACCTCCTCTGAATAGGTATGTCGGTTTGTGTGGTTTTGTACAGAGGATTGAACCCCAGGCTTCCCACTGAGGTACATCCCCACCTGCTCCTGCCCCTTTGTATTTGAGGCAAGGTGTCATAAGTCATGAAGTTGCCTAGGCTGAACTTGAACTTGCAAGTTCCGCCTGTCAAAGTGCTGGCATATACCATCATGCCTGGTTCAGGTAATTTCACTAAACTTTGTATGGAATCTGTTGAAATAATTGTATCTTAACAAAAATCAGCAACAAGTTTGATCCAACCCAAAGTCATATCAGAAGAAGATTTTTGTCAATGTCCTCCAGCAGTTTAAATCTGATTTCACTTTCATAACATATTTTTATTTTTTCTGATTGATAAGTTAATTTGGGGATTTTACAGATGCATAAACATGTTTGAACAAATAACTCATGTCTGATACATGTGAAATATATCTGTGGTAATAATTATTTAAATGCTCTGAATACATGAAAGTAAGTTTGACATATGTTAGACAAATTATATATTTCATATTTTAGCTATCAGCCCATGATCTTTTTGTATCCTGCTGAGGCTTGATTAAATCCTTCAAGTGTAAAGAAATTTTATTTTATGATTCTTTCAAGGCCTCAGTATATCAATTAGCTCAAAGTAGTTAATTCAACCTTTGTATGGTGGACCATTTTCGCAGTTCACGTGGGAGCAATGCAGACACTTAACACAATTTGGCAGTAGTTGGATGGAAAAATTTGAGAGCAGTGTACGGCAGTTTAATATAAATTTTGATTTAATTAGATTTTATATATACCGTAATGTCAGAAATTCACTTGATCAATCTTATTAGTCCTGGAGTTGAGGAGTTTTAATGGCAAAAATCTAAGTGAATCTAATGTTTCTAACATCCTATTAAGATTATCAAACCATAACAAACGGTAAGTGCTAGATTAAGTTTTATGCCCTCTGGCTGGTGGTTAACTGGGATGGGGTCTGAGTGAGCAAATACATGTATGCATGAACCTTCACTTCCTAGTCCAAATTGAGTTCAACCGCACCAGTTGCTTCTGAGTGTACGTTCACCCAGTTCTTCTTCCACTGGCTGCAGCTTTGCTGATTTGTGTCCAAGATGCACTCAATCATGGCAGTGACAGCACAGGACAAAATATTCAGTGTGCAACCTCATTTTCTCCTAACACTGGCTTCCATCTGTCTCACTTATTCTGAGAATCTTTGCCTTGGACATCAGTGTCCCTGGGTTCAGAGTTTGCTTTGACTTCAAAGAGCCCTGAATGTTTAGATCAGGTTTGAAGCACATGGAGATAAAGAAGGAAAACATCAGTTCTGCTCCCTAGTGGAAGCCTACATGATGTTCTAAGGAAGGAACTGAATATTCACCGCTCCAGAGGAGAATCCAGCCCTTGTTCAGGGAAAGAACATCCTCGTCAGATAGAAAGCCTATCACACAGTCGCCCATCAGGGATCCAGAGTTCCCTGACAGCAAACAACAATACCCCAGGATGCTGTACCATCCAGGAATTTAATCAAACACGGAGTTTAGGGTTTTCCTCTCAGAAAAACAAATAGCACATTTTTGGTTAGAGAACATCTTATCATGATTGAATTCAGGGAAATCTAGAGATCTGTGGTTACTGTGGGTATCTCTGACTGAACAGGAAAATCTGAAAAAAGTGATAAAGGATTTTCTATGCAAACAAAAACTCTTAATTTGTGATTCATCTGGAGTCTTCCACATCTAAACATTCAGCTAAAATAATATAACTTAAGAAATACACTACTTAAAATGCAAGTGTAATGCTAGGATAAATGAACAGAAGATGAATCATGATGAAATGGAGGGAACCGAGATGGAATAATGCAAAAATAAATGAATTTTTGCTTTGTGGAAATGAGGGAAAAACAAAATAAAACAGTGAAAGATTAGTTTGCAATTCCAATTCCTCAGGATTTGTAAAAAATTATATGTGTGTGTATATGTGTGTGTGTGTGTGTGTTTACACCTGAAATATAATGTATTAAATGAAAGAGAATAAAGCAAATTATTTCCCTGTATAACACTGAATTCCTTCATCCTCATTTCTATAATCCTTGACCATGTGGCAAAGTCTTCCCTTTCCAAATTAGACAATTTAATGTCTGACTTCATGTTTTAATCAGAAGTATTTTTCTTCTATCCTGTCTAACATGGATATGCCTAAATTGGGTTTCAGTGCTATAGCTTCTCAGGTTGGTGTATCCTACAACATAAGAATAACATATAAAGGAATTTTACTTTCTTTTTCAGTTATAGCAAAAAGAATCAAGATAAAATTGGACATGGTAGGGAGCACACTATGTTCATATGAAACATTCCTGATCTTCAGGCCTAATGGAGTTAATTCTGTATGTGGTGCTTCTTTCTACTCAGTGATAAAGTGATACCAGGCACAGTAAAAATGTGGCTGAGTGTATTGCATGGCACTGTATTCAAGAAAGGTACTTCGGGTTTCATGGTCAGACCACCCCTCTGTAGAAACTCAGGGTCTGTTAGACAATAATTAGCAAGCAAGGGACATTGGCATGCTATCCTTTGCTAAGAAAGCAATGTCCCCTACTACTGGACCTAGAAACTTCCTTTAAATCCCTCTTTCTGAGTTTTCATGGGCTTTACCCACCATGTGGGATGTATGTATTTTATGAAGCTGTCTCATTAGTCTACTGTTTCTTCTCCACTATCAAACCAGGAAAATAGAAGAGCAGATGCCATCAGGATGTTGACATGTCGGTGGTTCCTATTTTGTCGTTGGCCTGAAGGCATTTTCAGAATATTAAGAGTTCTGCCTTTCCTGTGAATTATATGCAAACTGATTTTCAAATTTACTGTTTATCAGAATTGAGAAAACTACATTTTCCAGACCAATAGGTGAATGCCAGATTCTAGGATATTGATTGACATCCTTCTGTTAAAAAGACACATGCATAATCGAAATTCTAATTGAAGCCGTTATTTCAGTATAATTTCCCTGCTATGTTCCAAGTCTCACTGATCATTGATATTGGCTTGGATTGAAGAGAAATGTGATAAAAATTATTTTCCTTGCAAAATTCAGGTCCTGGATAAAAGTGTGAAATATTACTTGACCTTCCAGCTGCACAAGAACGCATTTTGCATATCATCCAATAAGTTTTGACAGTTATTAAGAATAACTATGCTAATTATGCACTTAGAGAAACTACAACCATCACTTCTGATGTACTCAAAAGTGTTCCAGTCACATGAAAACTGGACTTAGATTAAAAAACAAATCTATCAGCCTATCCTCACAGTGCATTTCCTCTCATTATGACATAGCAAACAGTTCAAGTCCCTCTGATGAAGACTGGAAGGAAAGTTTCCCTGAAAGGCTTGAAGTTATTACTGTTGCCCTTTCATTCTGTGGATCTGGGGCCTATGGATCGCTGTAGCCTGGAGAATTGGAGAGCAGAAGGAGCATCTCACACTTGGCTGTTGTTGTTGTAGAAAATAGGGTGCTGCATTTCAGCTTGTCCTCAGGGTTATAGTTCGGTGGTAGGATGTGGGCTTGGCATGTGGAAGGTCTGGGGTTCAACCCTTAGCTCCAGAAATCAATCTGCACCCAACAGCCCAATGCAGAATAGACCAGAGTTAGATTTCCTGTGGTGCTGACCATACTCATAGATGTCACTGCCTATTCTCATTTGGGGCAGTCACCTCTGCCTGGCATCTGGGTGTGAAACACCCCTCTGTGCTCTGCTACCCAGAGAGTCTCCATTCACATTTAAAATGAAAGAACTTATTTTTAAAACAGCTCCTGTTCTTTCTGGAGAAAAAAATTACATTACACTGCTTGGAACTCCCTCTCCCACCTCTTGGTCACACCTTATGAAAACAGAGCCTCTTGGATCCTACGGGGTGACATAAACAGAAGTATTCTCAGGTGAAGTATGCACTCTAAATTGAATGCAGCATTTCTTCCTTCTCCAAGTTTTGAATCCCTTTCTGTGTATTATGCCAAGTGATTTCTGGTCCTTCAGTGTCCCGGGGTGTGGGCCAGCCTTGGGTCTACACTTGCCTTAGCAAATCCAGCACCATGAATTCAGGACGCCTTGTTATTGCAGTCAGAGTTCATTAATTTTGTGCAATTTAAAATGAAGGCCTGTTCTTTTCAGACCCAGGTACCCAAAATCTATTACTTAAGGAGAGAAAAACCCTGCCATGCTATACTTGGAGGTGCTCAAGATTTTAAATGTGTATTGAGGCTGTGTAACTAGTTTGCCAGGAATTCCTGAGTCTTGCTGTGAAGTGAAACTAAATCCATCCGAGCCAGGCTGTAGTATTTTGACACCTGGTGGGGGCTGTCAGCTCTGGCCTAAAATATGAGCCCCGTATTTTATGGTTAGTTAAGACATTTAAGATGGGGCTGTGGTTCCGGGAATGGTCAGGTCCATTCTTGCACTTTTTTTTTTTTACCCCGGTCCGGGAGAAAAGCAGCTGTGGGTACCCTGGTTCTGGAGAGGGAGGGCTGGCCATTTCTTCTCCTGGTCTGTCCCCAAGGTAAGAATGGTTGGCCTATCTCACTGAGGACAGGACCTGGTCAGGTGATAGAAGGTAAACCGAGGACAGAAGCCAGTACCAAAAACAAGTCTTAACTTCTATCTGAACCCTTTATATCACAGCTATTGGGTAGAAAATTCTTCCACAACCAACAGCTCACTGATGAATGAAACTTGATCAGTTTCTCCAAGGTTAGCAAAAGATTTCAGTGAGCTCCAAAACCTATGCTATTTACCAATCAGGATTTGTAAATCTGAGATTTTTTTCTAACCTATTACAGTACTTGTTCCGAACAGTCACGCTAGAGGAACAGGTCCACTGGGTTTCCATTCTTGTTAAATAAATAATTTGTAAAAGTTGTTTTGAAAAGATATTAAACAAAACATAACACAAAAGTCTACAGAGAAAAATAAAAATATTTCATGAGGCAGTTAATAAAAATATTTTGTGGCTTTGTATAGTTTGTGATGTTCTGATTTTTTCATTTTTGGAAAAATATTTTACTGTGCTATATTTTAAGTATGACATAAAGACATTCATATCTAATTTTATAGTCATAATTATGTATTTTTCTTTAAAAGAGAGCTCACAAACAGTACAAATTTAACACTCTACCAAAGCGATTTATTTCCCAACCTTTCTACTACAATGACTTGTTAGCTTTGTGTTCCACAGTTTTGTTCCACTGTCAGCCTCACCACCAATTCCAAGGACGCCATATTTTTCTAAGGCTTGATGCATCTGATTTTAAAGAAAGAAAAACAAGTTTTTGCAAATATATGTAGAAGCAATTTATTGGAAACACATGGGGTGCTTCTGGGTGAAGGCATAATTTTATAGAAAGTGAACTTTGCGTTAGAGGGCGGGAGAATTCCCAAAGTTCATATACCGTAAGTACATGGGCTATCAGAATACCACAGTAAGAACTGATCATTTCAACAGTTAAGGGCATTTGTACAGAAGTGGTCAATAGTGGAGACTCCGTAGGCAGACTGCTGAGTCCAAATCATAACTCCACTATTTATTTATTAGTTTGAGACAATTACTAAAAGCTCTTCATCTTTCTTTTCTCATTTGTAAAATAGAGATATTAGTATATCTAGTCAGGGAGTTATTATGAGAACTAAATAAGTTAAGTAAATACCTAAGTATTACCTAGGATATATGAGTGCTCATTAACATTTAGCTAATTACTTTAGCATATTATTTCTCAAAAGATTCAAATTTAAACTCGAAAGAGACCAAGTAGTCTACCAACCCTCACCCTGACCAGGATATGCATTCGTGGCTTCACTGGGATTGTTCAGCATACATAAATTGAGCAAGAGATTGTTTGCCAAAAGAAAATGAATGTTTTTGGTTTTGCCTGCAGAGGGGAAAAAGATCCTGGAAGCACAGAGATGTCTAATAATCTCCGCATTCCAAAGGCACAGCTTGTCTTCTCCTTTCGGCTTTTGCCATCTGATAGTATGCCCCATGCTGTCCCATACGTTGTCCTTACGCATTTTCTGGTCCTTATCTCTTCGCTAGACTGTAAGGGCCTTGAGGACACAGTTTATGTTTTATTCACCTGTGAATCTAACATAGTACATGGCATACACGTGCTCAGTGGATAGCTTTCATGAATTAAATAAGTGAGAGTCCAATATGGATGCTTCTAGAGTCAGAATGCTACCAGTGTTATTTCACAATTCTGGAGTTTTGATCTTGGAGACATGTTCTCAATGAGTTTGAAATTCCTCCCTCTGCTGGTTTTGCTTAACCCAAAAAACTTTAATGTACAAAATTATGAGGAACAAAGCCAGCATTTTATGTAGTAGAGAGGACAAAGAATGAGCAATTTCCAGGGAGTATAAAGAGGTATAAAGGTCTGAGAGCTTTGAAGTGCTGGCAGAGATTGGCTGAGATACTAGACCGGAAAGGTCTCAGCTGGTTAAAGGAGGAGATATATCATGTAGTTAATTGTGGTTTTTATTGTACAGACACATGATATGTAATTGCTTGAGCTCAGAACACTATCCCAGGGTAAAAATGAGTATTAGAATAACAATTAACGTCCACATCTTTGTTCAGTGTGAGGATTTAAGACCTGTTTATATGGTTTGCCACGGTTCTCATAAAGTAATGATCAGATGAGTGATAACCAGTAGTTTTATTGACTGACTCATCAGGGAGAATTATGAAATAGAATGCATCTTTCATGTTCTGAAGAGATTTTTTTTGGACATGAAATGTGTTGTTATAGCAAGTAAGAGTTGTCTTTCCATTACTAAGGAACCCTAAAGATAAAATCACTTCGGGTTTCTTGGGTTTTGGGGAAGGTTTTTTTTTTTGGTTTTGTTTTGTTTTTTTGTTGCATCTTTTCCCCAATAACTGCACCCTTTGTGCAATAAAAGAGTTGGTGAGTGAAGTGGGAATACAAGAACCTCTGTTTCTTCCCAGAGCCCCTAATTAGCTGTCTACCAAAGCAGCTTTTAACAACAAAGGTTAGAATAAAGCCTCTTTCTTCTTTATCTGCAGGGAAGAGTCAGAAAATTTCATTGTTAGGAGACACACACAATAAATAGTACCATTAGATTTCTGAAAATGTGTTATTTTATTGCCAGTGGGTAGCTCAAAAGGAAATAAAAGTGAGTGGAGTATAGCAATCTCACCACTTTATCAGCTTCAAATGATATAAACTATTACAAACTGCAAGCACTTAATGGTAAATGAGTCTTACCTATATTGATTATTTTAAAATTTGACAGAAGTTTGATAAATATCAATGAGAAAGAAGAGATGATATTCTTTGCTGAGGAGGTTTATGTGAATGTATGTTAGTGTTAAGAATGACATGATTTCAGCACAGACACAGGCTACTTCCAAAACATGTAACCTTTGTTAGGAGGAAATACATTGTCTGTTATGTCTGTGAGATCAAGCTTGTAAAATGATTTGAATAAACAAGTTATTTGAAAGCAATAATGTCTTCAACATGAAGAATGTTCATATAGCTGGATTTAAGATATCAATCAAAAATGATAGTATTTGGCATATATTTCACCACCTTTTTCAGTTGAAAAGAATACAGTTGGAAAAATACTTGCCTCATAACCTGTATATAATATCTGTGTATGTATCAAAATGTCCACCATGCTTACTTATGACCTTGCAAATATTTTTAAAGTTTTTGAATAAATTAATTTGCACAGTTTGTCTACCCATACCTGGTTTTATCACTTGCTCTTTATTATTACAGGGTCAAAATATAAATTATTGTCATTTGTTTATCTTCCATGAACTACAGAAAGAATTGCCATTTGCCCTCTTAGTCTGTTACACTTCTAGTAGGGGGCCAGAGCTTTAGAAGGAAGACTGAAGTTGGTGTGAAAACCATTGAAAACATTTGGAAGTTCATTGGATTGCATGTCGTTGGTAGAATTAGAAAATGAACCAAATGACATGATGACTTTCCACATTTAAAATTCTTTAGACGAGAGTCTGGTTCTTAACCAAAGGGAAAAAGAGACGATCAAACCATCCACCAAGGCTTTGTGAAAAGCACTACTATTTGAGATGGCATTACTGTTACATATTGAGAAGCAAGTGACAACTATGAGAATTATTTCAGAATTTCCCTGAAATGATAAAATACAAAAAGGCAATCTATTTTCATGGATGCGATTTTTCTTAGTTTTTTGTTATACCAGTGATCACCAACCTTTGTATATAAGAGCAAGCTGTTAATTTCCCTAATTATAATATTCTCTTCTTATTGAGGTGTGTTATTTTAATTTTTTAAAAACTGTTCTTAAGGCATATTGTTTGCAATATGTCATAGTTGCCTTCCTCCTGTGGAGTCAGTGTCCATGTACAATACAGCTTAGTCCTGTTCCTATCCTCTTCCCCTGCCCTCTACCTCTTGGTCCCCTGCCCTTTGCAAAAGATCTATCTCCATATTTCCTTTTTCTCAAATTTTGTTCTGCTCTTTATTTATATTTTGGGATTCTTGGGGTCTTTAAACCAGGAAATATGAGCAAGTATATTTGTACTCTAGTACTGTTCTGAAAACCCCCACCCTGCATGAAGTTAGGTGAGGGGAGAGAAAGACCCGGTGAGAGGCCTTAAGGTAGGGATTTGCTTAGATTTCTGTGGCCACAGGTTTATGTAAAACCTAACCAAATATGTCCCCTTCTAGACTGCTCTTTATAAGGTATCATTTGACAGCATAAATAATCATTATATTAAAATATATAAAATGTAAGGCTATAATAAAGCATGTTAAATTAAAATTCTATGAAAGATGAAACATTAAATTCTGAGTTGGAGAAGACATCCATACATAAATAGGGACACACACTTACACACAGTTTTCATCTGTATGATTCCCAGCACCAGCAGGAGAACTTTGCTCCTTAAGCCTGAAAGTAAATCCCACCACATTGTTCCACCATGACATCATCTCTTCCACTGCAGGCCCACATCCTGCCTTAACCACACGCAGCCCCATCAGCAGGAGGAATTTGCAAAAGGAGCCTGGCTGGGGGACTTTGTTCATGACATTCGATAGCATTAATTGTGGTCACTGCTTTCGAAGCACTGTAAATGTAGGCTACTATGTCAAGAAGAGTCACTCTCACCCTATGGAAGCTGGAATATTAATTCTTTTAAAATGAGCTGTTGCTAAATGCTTTGGAGAAATTCAAGTTGTTTGAACTAATCAATAATGAAATACGTGTGCCATTTCTTAAAAGACAGCCTTCACAGACTTTATGTAAGACCCTATTTTAAGTTACTGAAAATTAGCTGGAAAGAGATGCTTTTTGCATTTAAAATGTCAGAGGATTTCTAGGTAATTTAAATTGGAGTCCTCATTATACTTCTGTGTGGTCCAAGGTATGTGATACTAGTTCTTCCCAGGGTAATGGCATGATGTTTTTCAGATGAGGTAATTGAATTTACAGCCTACAGACCATTTCAACAGTATCTTGAGCTTTTAGGGGCAGAAGATATGAACGCCTTCTATTGTTTCGTGAAGCAGTTTGAAAATGCATTACATGTCGTGCACCCAGCTGTTGAGGATGTGTTTTGTGTTTACTTTGCTGGTCATGTCTAATTTCACACCAGAACAGGATGTGTGTCCATTGGATGCCTTGCTAGGGCTAGGGCGCTGTATAAGATATAGTGTAGAGATTTGCACATCTTTAAGTCCAAAGAAGAAATAACAAAAACATCATAGTGAATGATTATTAAAAAGAATGAAGACTTTGATATGACAAGGAAAAAAATAACCTAAAGATCAGGTTGAGCCAGCTCAATAACTTTAGGAAGAATTTGAAGGATCTATTCTGTCTTAGATCTTATGAAGGATGTGAAAGAAATAATACAACCTTTTCCTTCCAGTTCACCAACAGTTAATTTTGTGCCATTATCTCTT
>PVJX010012710.1:29572-49564 GCA_004027295.1 Dolichotis patagonum | reverse complement strand
CCCCAAGCCAACCACACCATGCAGGTCCTGATGTGCCAGGGTCTCTCTCCTTCAGGCTGCCAAAAGTCTGCCACACTCTCAGCTGCCCTCAGAGAGGGGGGGATTTCCTTGTTCTCCTGGCACTCCAAGTCAACCACACAGTGCAGGTCCTGATGTGCCAGGGTCTCTCTCCTTCAGGCTGCCAAAAGTCTGCCACACTCTCAGCCACCCCCTAGAGAGGGGAGGAGCTCCTTGTTCTCCCGGCACCTCGAGTCAACTGCACAGTGCAGGTCCCAAGGCACCAGGGTCTCTCCCCTGCAGGCCCCCCAAAGTCCACCATACTCACCTGCTATTTCTTTTTAATGAATTGACCATTCCATTTCCAAAGTTCTGAAATAGCCAACAGACCACAGAATTCTCTTTAGGCTCCTGTTTGAAACCAGCAGCTACAGCTATCTGCTGGCCTTGCTTCAGGGCCAAGCCAACATGTTCTTTCAAGAAAACCTGGAGATGTTACTTCCAGTAGAAATGCCAAGGTATAATTAGAGTAAAGAAAAATCTCATGATTGGTAAGAAAGAACATAGAAACATCCTTGTCTGTGACCATTTTCATGTATGAAATGTTTGGTAACAGACAAGGATGTTGATTGTGTGTGTGTGTGTGTGTGTGTGTGCACGCATGTGTGTGTGGTACCAGGGATTGAACTCATGACCTTGCACTTGCCAGGCAGGCACTTATGCCACTGAGCTAAATCCCCAGCCCCTTTCAAGTATATCTTAATTATCTGTTTATATGTCTGTTACCCCAGTGGACCCCAATCTCTCTGAGAGCTGGGACAAGGTTTCGTTTATATCTTTTGTCCAAATCACAGCACAGGGCCTGGCACATAGCAATTGCGCGATGCGTGCATGTCGGGAAGGAAGGAATGAGGGAAGAAGAGGTTATTCCCACTGAGAAGGCAGCGCTAACCAGAGGAAAACCCCTCCAGCCTTTCCTGAGTGACAGTGCATGAAAGCTCATGCTCCGTGACTTGACCGAGACACTTACCTGTCTGATTCCCCAGTGGAAGAAAAGAAACTTCGGGGGGGCTGGGGATTTAGCTCAGCGGCATAAGCACCTGCCTTGCAAGCAGGCAGTTGTGAGTTCGATCCCTGGTACCAATAAAAAAACAAAACAAAACAGAAAAGAAACTTCGGTGCAGAGAGGCCGAGAGGCACAGAGCCAGCTGCAGTCATCACCAGGACAGGAACCAGGCTGCCCGCTCCAAGGCCAGCACCCCCAGACCTGTGCTGTGTGCATTCCTTCTGGTCAGGGAAGTGACGGGCTCTGGAAGCACGGCCGGACACACCCAGGATCCGATGTGGGGCTGATGGCCAGGGCTCCTGGGAGCTTTGGACTTGCAGCTCTTTCCTCGAGTGGAAGCTCTGAAAATCCACGCAGATCAAAGCCAAGAGCCTGGCAGCTGCTCCACTGCACTGGTCAGGCTTCTGTGAGGACTGGGCAGCCGTGACTCTGCGGACCCACACAGCCTGGCGTGTTGGGGACCTGAGGCTGTTTCCCATGTCCTCCCTCTGCAAATGCTGCCACGTAGGTCCAGTATGACACCTGTGGTCCCTACCCTGGCCGACTCCCTGGACAGGCCTTGATGTCGGGCACCACTGACTCCAGCAGAGCCGAGGTGATCTTTCCCCAGGAAGTGGACTGTGCCAGGAAAGAACGGAGCATTTCTGCAGTCCCCGGGCTGCAGGACATGAAATCAGTGTTTGTGGTAAGAAACAAGGAGCAGGGGCAGCCTCAGCATCCAGCCAGGTCTCCATCCTGCCGCTTCTGAGCTGGAGCTCAACGTCCTTGCCAAAGTCGCAGTCAGCCCTGTCCACTTCAGCCCATTCTCACTGGGCTTTTGTGGCCAAGCAGAGTCCTGTTAATAAACCATTTAAAATAACAAGAATTTGAGTGATTTTATACTCCTTCTCCAGGCCTGTCCGCCTTCCTCAGTGGGAACTTCCTCTTACCCACAAGGTGCCCCACACCTGGCCCCTGACACATGGTGCTGCCTGGGTAGGGCCCGGAAACGACAAACCCAGTGCCGAGGACCTGTCACAGGACCTCTGTGTCCCCCACACCTTCAAGCAGCAGAATGGGAGACTGTGCCAGGCGTTGATGGGGAAACGCCTGTGGGGGCAGCGGAAGGGAGCCAGGAGCACTGCCAGGGGAGCAGGGAGGAGGGAAGCTGGATGGAGCATGCAGCTCTAAGAAAGGTGCCCAAGGCCACTGGCAAACCCCAGAGCCAAAGCCACCGTCAGAGGAACCCCACATCTGCAGTGACCCCGAGTGTCGCTGGCCGGGCTGGTACCTCTGGCTGGCAGTGGCCTGGGGGAAGCCCAGCAGAAGCACCTGTGGCCACCAGCTCCAGGGCACGGCCCTGGAGCCAGGTCAGGCATCGCCAGCACTTGGAGACCTGAGAGGCAGTGTTCCCAGCTGCCGCAGGCTCATCTTCCCTTCCTATCTGGACCACTTCTTCAGTACTCACGTGAAGGGCGCCTGCTCCTCTGCCCTAGTTATGCCGGCTGAAATGCTCTACTCCTCTCGGAGTGCCATCGCATTTTCTTTTCTTTCTTTCTTCCTTTCCTTTTTTAAAGACAATGACCTTATGCTGCCAGGGCTGACCTTGAACACAATCCTCCTGCCTCAGCTTCCTGAGTGCTAGAATTACAGGCCTGTACCACCATGCCTAACCCTTTATCCCTCTTTTATCCAACTTAATATTTTCTAGCTCTCATTATTTCTTGTCCACTTTCTACTTTGCTATATGTAGCACCCCTGGTACAACGAAACCCAGCAAAGTCATACGTCAAGGGGCTGAGGTTTGGGAGAGGGTGCTGCCCTGGGGCTTCTGCTCTGGGCACTGACCCTGGGCTTAACACGCAGGGCTTCTTACCACACCTAGACATTTGCTTTATGTCCTTGCCCCCAAGCTCTCATTTGTTCATATTTTAACATCTCTAGACTTGGGGTGCAGCTTATAATTCATGTCAAAAGAAATTTGTGGAGTGCTGGCCTGAGAGAAGGAGGGATAGAGCTGCTGCCACCGCCCGCACAGGCCTTAGCCGAGCGGCTGGGCGTTAAGGGAAGCAAACGCAGACTGCTGCAGGAGGGTAACGGCCAGGAAGAAGCCTGCGTAGGACCCCACGGGTGCCTAAGGAGGTCTCAGGAAACAGAATTTTTAAAGTTAAAGGAGTTTCCGTGACCAAGTCCTCCTTGCAAAATCACCCTCAGGGGCCAACTATCTTCCAGAAGCTTCTGGTGACTTTCAAAAGAAGACCTTTACCTTCTAATTAAGAGAAGGACAAACTGAGTTTAACCAAATGAGATCCTTTCTTTACTCCACTGGCATAGACTTTCTAACCCACTGCTGACCTTTGGGCCTTCCCAGCACAGATCCATGAAACAGACTTGCATGAGTCATTGCTGTGGACTTTAGGCCTCCAGTCGGACTTGTAGGGGGCATTGTCATGGGCTCTAGGTCTTCAGCTGGACGCACGCAGGATCCAGACCCTCAGCTGGATTCTCTAGGTCTTCAGTGTGTGGACAGATTTCCTGCACTTCTTGTATTTAACTCCTCGGGTGACCATTATAAATAATATGATAAAGTATGTATCCTGTGTATACTTGCTTTCTTTGCAGTCCCTCACTACAACACTGCCCTATTAACTAACAAAAGCACCTTCATGGTATTTCATAAAAGTGAATGTGCTAACCACAAGTTCTGTCTTTATTCTCTCGGTCTTTAATCAGAGGATATTGTTCTTTTTGGGGAATACTTCCCGCTTAGAAGCTAAATGGACGATGAGTCTCCAGTTCAAAGCAGCTTAAACCTCCTGGGTCACACTCTGAATCTTTCCCTGAGGAAAGGCCACGTGGGGTGTTGCTACTTAATCCTCCCAAGCCCAGGATCATATGTGTTTCATGAGGCAGGTCTCACTTTCCTCTGCTGGGCTGTGAGCTGTCAGAGGCCAGGCCAAGTATCAGTCATCTATCCTCATCATACCAGTTAATTTCTCATCAAAATATTCATGTAGAAAGTGTCTAACATTTCTTTTTTTTTTTAAATGAAGAAAACTATCAGACTGAACCTGTCTGGAAAGCTATACAGGGGGAGAATGCTTCCAGGACACTGAGCTACATCGCCATTCCAATCTGTGTAACTCTTGAGTCTGAGGAAGGAAGAAAAGACTTCTGTTCCTGTAAACATGATCTCCTCATCTCCATCCCCAAGAATCCCTAATATTCAAAAAATTCCTCCATCTAAAATATAAATAACCATGTAGAGCTCCACACATGCTGCCTTTGTGGCTTTTCACACCTAGGGATAGCAAGTGAGGAGTGCAGGCCAGTCACCCCAGTCCCTCCAAGATGGAGGAAGGAGGGTTGCTTGGCCACTGTGAGTTAGAGGCCAGCTGGACAATGTAACGGGACCCTGACTCTGGGGAGGAAGAAAGAGAAGAGGAGGGAGAGGAGGGACACAGAGAAAAATCACCTGGCAAACTTCTAAACTTGTCAGTGCCCAGTGCTCAGGCCCCTCCCCTAAACTTGCTCAGCACCTGCAAGCAAGGGTCCCCCACTTCTTCTAGTCATTGTGCAACCCTGCATGGGGCCACCCCCACTTTCCAGATTAGGAAGCTGAGGCTCACAGAGGTTACCAATTTGCCCACCAAACTTCTAATAGGTAACAGAACAAGCCTGGTCCCTAGACAGTTCCAGGATTTCGAGACCCAGTATCCTACACTGCTTTGGGCTCCCCTACCTTGTTATTAATCACAGGAAGTTCCATCTTTATTTACACTTACTCTGTACATAACCTCTAAGTACCACTCATCTTTCACTTGATGTACTCAAAAAATTTCTTCCTTAAAATATGCCTCTGAGTGCTTGTTGTATGCTCTACTACACGCGGTGCTAGACGTCATTTTATTAAGTGCCCTCTGTGCGTGTGACACAGCACCATGGGAAGCCTCGCCTGCTCCACATATCTGGGAGAGTGGCCAAGGCCAGAGCCCTCCTGCCTGTACAGTGGCAGGAAAAGGCCTCCGCTCACCTCCACGTGTCCACGTCCACTCCCAGGCACTGCGCACAAGCCCTGTCCTTAGAACTGTCCACTGTCCCATTGCATCTCTGCACCACAGCTGTGTCTGTCCCAGAACCAGGAGGTCAGAGCAGCGCGTGGAGAGAGTGGCCAGGGCAAAAGCCACCATCTTTATAAAAGGACTGGGAATGCCAAACACTTTTATCCCCTGAATAAGCTACGTGCCTCCATTTCAGTGACCATAAGACAAAGAATTAAGTAGGCGGACACCGGTGAACTGAAGGTGAGAACAGCCTGCCTTCTTCCCCAGGTCCTCTTTGTTGCTTTCCATTTTGTTTATTGCCCAGACAAAACAAGAAAATTCAGAGTGATTCTGAGTAAGTCTGAGAATTCCCTTTTGGGATTTCCACTTTCCTGGAGGGGGTGGGAGGCAGGGGAGAGGAAAGGGAAATGATAAGATGTCATTGTCCCTGGACCAACTCCCCATGATGAGCGCGATCACTGCATCCCGCTGCCTTGTACTAACAAAAAAGGAGAAAGAACGCAGAAGGTCCAACTTTACTAGAGAACCTAGTCGATGTTTCTGTTTTCCAAACACTGCATGAAGAGCCACTTTTCCTGGTATTCTTAGCAAATCAGACACCTTGGGAGGAGCGAGGCAGCCGCCAGGAGGAGGCTGACAGTCTGCTGCTGACAAGGCCAAGCCTGCAGCCCTTCGGCTGCCACCCCCTGGCTGGAGCCAGAGCCTGCGGTTACATCACAGCTCAGCCCCGGGCAGGGGCAGTGAGTCACAGGGGAGCCTGCGTTTCTGCGTACAAAGAACTCCTGCTCTGGGGAGCTTCCCGGCTCAGCCTTGCTGCTTGTCCCAGGCCCAAGCAGGACATTTCCAACGGAGCCTGTTGAAAACTAGCGCAACACAGGTGTAGTGAGCCCCAGTAGCGGCCTCCTTGTCTCACACACACAGATGCTGTGTTTCATACCAGCTGTATCTGAAGCGGAGTTAAGATGGTGATTAGCAGTGGTGGGAGGCGTCTCAGTAGGAGCTTTCTTAGGAAGAAAGGGCTTTGAATGAGCCAATGAAAGCTGTTGCCAGGGAACCAGATGCCACGAACAGCCTACTCCAGCAGCGCAAGAACACAAGCCGGAGAGCTGGACCAAGCATGGAGTGTACTTGGCAGCCGAGTCCTTCCAGGTCTGTTAACCCTTTGTGCACCGAGCCGCACCCCAGCTGTGAGGTGAGAGAAAGACAATCGGAAAATCCAAAGAGCTGAGCCACCCTCTGTTGATGCTGCCCATCAGAACAGTCATTTCTGAGAGGTCCTCCCTGTTCAGCTAACAACTCCCTGGACTCCAGCCTCAGAATGGGCATTGGAGGTAGGCACCAGGGAGGGTGGCTGGGTGCACAGGCCCCTGCAGGGGCACCATTCACACCTCATCACTCTCCTCCTAGGGCTGCTCATCCCTCCCAAATGGGCTGGGGCTTTCCCCTGGCCCAGTGGTGGTGTCGGAGGAGGGACCCTGCTGCTCCAAGTGGGTCTGCTCTGCAAGAGATGGGAAGTGATTTCCTGTCTCCCTGTCTGTGCACTTACAGAGCCCTTGGGGACCAATCAGAGGATTGTTGCCCAGAGAAACAGACAAAACCCCTGGTCTACCTCCCAGAGGACACTACCATCGTGTCCTGCTGCATCCTTTCCCACATCCATCAGTCTGCAGTCCAGGCAGCCACTCTGGGGCCCACATTGGGTGCCAAATGTAGATGGCCCTTCCTGGTCCTTGTCACAGTCCTTGTCACAGACCCAAAAGTCTATATTTGTAATCCCAAGGAAAAGTCATTGGAATGCTAGCAAGTTTATTTCAATCTGCCACTTCCACTGCAACCCAAGACCAGAATAAAGACACTATGGCATATTTGCAGTTTCGGGGAGCCAAAGGGGCCTAAATTCAGCCGGGGGTGGGGTGGCTAACAACAACAAAGGCCTCCACCCAGGGCCCAACTGGGTTCTATTCATTCTTAAAGAAGGGTGTGGCTCAAGGATGAGTGACCGTGAGAGTGGCGGGAAGTAGTGAGAGCTGTGGGCTGGGCTGGGCAGGAGGCCTGAAATCACCTCTGCAATATGCAGAGAGAGAGAGAGAGATGAAGAGTCATCTGCATAACACAATTTGAGGAAGTAGCTAATGTTTTGGGGTTGATGCTTCAGCTCTGTGTAATCTTTTCTGCCCTGGGAAGTCATAGCCTCTTATCTGGAGGCTGGATCCCAGCTGACAGCGTGGAGCCTGGCTCTCCCTCCTGCCCAGCTCACACATGTTTTTGGGAGCTACAGGGCGGGAGTAACACTGACTGTCGCCTTGCTTCAAAGACTACACATCAGCACCTCGGTCAGACCGATTTGCATTGCTTAAAGCCAGTTGAAGGGATAAGGAAAAGTCCTAGCCAGCTCTGTACATATTAATACGTGGAAATAGGGCCAGGTCAGCCAAAATGGAGATAACTGCTCTTCTTTCACGGAAAATTATTTAGGTGGTCCTCCATATGTGTATATTCTAAATTATGGGATAGAATTGTATCTTTAACACTATTTTCTATTTATTGAGCATATATTATGTGATAGATACTCTATGAAATACCTTGCATAAATCATTGTGTCAATTAAATAAACATCACTGTAACAACAGTCAATGAGTATTTCAATGGTTAATGACTAAACCAACGTGGACAAACATTGTACCGTCTCAGTTTAACATTCAGCGGCTCTCAATGGCCAGAATCCATGTAGTCTCAGAGGATTACATCTGCTCTGAGATTTTCTCCTCAGAACTAAGCTCAGCCCTGCTCTTGTCACCCTAGCTTGATTTCTCTGAATATTTATTACTTTTGCCCCCAGTGACTGAGCTGCTAGCCAGACAGTGATCGATTTGCCCGTGTTTCAGGAGCACCAAGAATGTGTGATTTTCATTTATCTTCCCACCATAAATCTAAAAGTTTTCAATTGCTGTGAGTGTTCCTACTAGTAAAAATGAAGCCTACAGCAAAGGTAGAACCAAATATTTTAGACTCCTAAAGCAAATACTTCAGAAAGATCTAAAAGAAGTAGATTCCCAGTGCCCATGTCTGGACCCAGCCAGGTGTGAGGCTGTGATTTACGCCTAAGAAGAGGGGATGAGCAAGGGAGCCACGGCCGACTCCTGGCTCCCACGGAGGTACTTTAGGGCTTACTGCCTTTGCATCTTCTGCTTCCTCAACACCTGACTGCTCATCGTAACAGGTCATCCCATACCTCTAGTGAGCTGCATCTTCCCCCACAGACTTTGCTGAGGGTCTTCAGCCTTTGTTTACCGAGCCTTGAGTTGGAGGCTTTAACCCACAGATCCAAGCTGTGTCTATAGATAAACAAAGGACTGGCTACCAAAGATTCACCCTAATGCTCCTGTCATGTGTCCTTCCTCCTGGCTCACAGATAATCACACACACCTCTCTGAGCGTGGTTAAAAAGCAAACAACTATGCATTCAGCTGTTATTATGATGTAAAGGACGCCATGGCAGTGCACTAAGGATGACAAGCCACGGTTCCTGCCTTCCGAGGACTTACAAACTCTGTGGGGATAAAACACCAGCCAGCAGAAAGACCTTCAGTGTGTGGCCATGCTGCTGCTCGAGTACGCAGCCCCTGTTTTCAAAGGCCTTTCCTTCTGACCCTCTCGTACAACTTGTCTCAAGTGCTCGTAGGAGATCCCTGTGCCTGGCTCTATCAGCCTTCACTCTACCTCCTTCTAGGGCAGAGGTTAGGAAGCTGATAATATAATTTCTTAGACAACTTTGAAACTATATTGGCAAAGTAGGGCAGAGAAGTGAGGTTGGAAATGTTCGGGTGCTCAGAAGGGGTCCCGGAAGCCTGACCAGGGCCCAGCATCCAGTCTCTAAGTCCCGGCTGAAAAGGGTGCTGAGGTGGCCACTCCTGTGGCTGCTTCCTAACAGCAGTCTGATAGCCAGGACACAACTTCTCACAAATGACGGCACTGCTCAGCTGTGGAAATGAGATGGACAGCCAGCTGGAATTTGGAGCACATTTGGACAAGGTCCCATTTCACCAAGTGATTTAAAAAGCACTTAATCTCTCTTTGCTCTTCAAGAAGTAAAGCCAACACCAACGGTTCTTCTTGTTCTACTTCCCCTGAAGTCGAATAAAATTACTAGAAAATACACACATTGCTTCATAGGGGTGAAGGGAAATCCTAGACCACTTCAGAGTGGCTCCATCTACCCCAGCCACTTTGGAACAAGGGACAAATCTGAATGCACTGAGGACGTCGCCATTGAATGGCATCTATTTTCTTTGTTTCATGTGGTTTCTATTTATTCGCAGACTGCTATGGTTATTCATGATACTTTGCAAACCATAAAAGCCAGGTCTCCACCCTACAGAATTTACAGTGTAATTTAAACAGACATGCTGCATGGGCTGACAGGTCAGGCATGCCAGGGGATGGTGTTGGTGTTGTATAACATGGGTGTGGAGGGTTTCTTCTTGAGTTATAAATACTTTCCAGTTATAAGGCCCTTTCATCTGGGATCCCCAAGCACTTTAGAATCACAATAACCTCAATTGCTTTCTAAATGCACTTTCCATAAACTGTTACAGGGACAGAGTAAATGCTTTTAAATGTCTATTAATTGATCTGTGGATCTGTTCATTGTCCATATTAAACAGCATGATGTAAACATGATGGCTTGGGACAGGCCTTGTGAGACAGGGCTGTGGTCAGACTGCTCATAGGTCACAGCCCCAGGGAGACCTGGTCCCTCGCACCCGCATCAGAAGAGCGACACACAGACACCTAGCTGTATTCCCAGACAAGAGGCTCACTCAGCCTCGACGTGAAGACCACTTTCTAGGTCCTTTATTCTCCTTTGATGGGCATGTTAGTGTTTCAAAATCCATGGAGCTCAGAGAAGGGCTTCCTGAGAAAGCATTTCTGTAGGGAAACTCGGGAAGTCAGCCCTCTGCTAACAGCAGCACCCAGTCACTCCATCCTGATGCTACTTCCTTCTTCTCTTGAAAGCGGCATGTCACAGGCAGTAAGATTTCTGTTTCCCTGCAGCTGCTATGGAGTTTTCTCTTCCCTGTCTCACCCAGTGACCATTTAGCGAGTGATTATTCTGGAACATTATGAAGAGTGCATCTGAGTCCAAGGAAAGAGGAGCTTTGAGGTAAGAAGTGCTTTGGCCCCAGTGCAGTTGGCTCAGGGAATGGGTTCTTTGGGAAGTGACTGGATCATGAGCGCTGTCACCACACGAAGGGGTTAATCCATTGATGGGTTCACAGCTCAGTGGGCTGGAGGGAAGTGAGCCATCCCTCTGCTCTTCCTAGCTGCTACCAGGTAAATGGCTTTCCTCTGCCATGCACTAAATGATGGGGCTGAGTGACCAGTGACTGAAATCTCTGCAACTGTGAGCCGAAGTACATCTTTCCTCCTTTACGTTGTATTTCTTAGGTATTCAGCAGCAGCAGAAAAGTAATGTGTCCCCTTTCTATGCATCCTTTATAAGCTCCTCAAAGGTAATTTTCTAAAAACCCAGAGTGAATCATATCACCTCCCTGCTTCGAAAAACCTACCTGAAGAATAAAGCCCAGGCTACAGGTGGCCCCTCAGGCCTCTGCCCACTGAGCTACCTCTCCAGGTCATCGGTCCACATGACCTGCAGCTTTGGCCACACAGAGAAAGCACTCCTTTCCCAGAGACCTCAGAATTCCTGTTCACACGTGAAGGTCCACCGTCCCTTCACCTGTTCGCTCATCTTCCCAGCAAACGTGGAGTCACACGAGGCACGGTTGGCTATTTCTCACAACAGTGTCTTTAGGTTTCGTCCCTGCTGTGACCAGTGCCCCAGTCTCATTCCTTTTTGAACGATGTCCCATCGGAGGTTTCTGCCCCTCTCTGCCCCCATCCTCCCATCTATGGATGCTTGGTTTGCTGCCACATCTTGACCTTCATGAATAGCACTCCTCTGAACACAGACGGCACGCATATCTGAAGCTGTGCTTCCGCAGTTTTCGGCCCAGGCTCAGAAGTGGAGGTGTTAGATAATGCAGAGTTCGCACTGACTGAGTAATTTGTTGGCGAGGCCATTCTTCCATCCTGCAGATCATTTTGTATCCCGAAGGCCAGCAGGGCTTGTGACAACCAAAATGCCCCCACGCACATTTCCAAGGTCCCCCCGCTGGTGGCGGGCGTGCACAGCCAAGCCAGGCCGCAAGGGAGCAGAGCCGGGGTCTCCACTCAGGCTGCAGAACCGCCACAGCCCAGTGACGCACCATGGATGGCTGGCGGTGACCTAGATGCCCCCCTGCTAGTTAGTGGTCAGATGACAGTGACAGACTTGCACATCAGGAGAATGAGGGAGATGCTCCCTAAAAACAAGATGAACATATCACAGGGAAAATAAGCCGCCCCGAGACCAGGACTGGAGCTCTCAGTCACGGCATCCCGCGGACCCCACGCCTCTGCCCAGCCCTGGACAGCCCTGGCACTCTGCGATGTCCTGGCTGCTGTGCTTGCTGGGCTAGGGACCTGTGTCCCTGTGCTGCCGTGGCAACCAGAAAACAACCTGCACTCACAATGAGGGTGAGCTGTGGCTAGGAGCACAGCGGGTGGCGGTAACAGAGCAACCAGGACGCAGCACAACAAGGGCTGGGCCGTGGCTGGCAGGGCGGAGGAGCCCAGGAGCCCAGCCGTGCTGTCCGTCCTCCTCTCAAAAAGCTGCACACTGTCTGAACTGTGTGGCCGGCGGTTACGAAGCAGCTGCGTGAGGGGAAATGCATGTAATAAAAGGCCCAGTGTCTGTGGCTTCTCGGGCTTCTGTGGAGCTCTGGAAATCTTGAGGTGTGGGCAGTCTTTAGCCTTCAAAACTAAGACGAACCACGCCTGAAAAGGGGTGGTCAGAAGGGGACAATGCTCGCCCTCTCTCTCCTGAGCCGGGGCCATGGGAAGCTGGTCCAGAACAAACAGAGGCTGGAGGTCTACTTTGAACCAGAGGTGAGTCCACAACTCAGAAAGGCACCCTTGCAGGGCAGGGAGGGGCGCTCCACCTCCCTACTTGGAGCTGACCTGGCATGAGGTGGTGGGGATCTTTTCTCTCCTTCAGGATGATAATGTGGTTCTCCTGACACCCCAGGACGGCCCTCGTCCCTCTTCCTTCCCTTGCGCCCACACTCCCACTCTCCTTTGCTTCAGATGGAAAGAGAATCCAGATGCTCTGGAATCTGGATGACTTGTTCCACAACCAGAATTCCCACCTGGGCCCTCGGTGAGCCAACGGTTGTTTGGCGTTTAGAAGTCCTGCTCTGTGGCGAAATGCTGTGTGTGTTCTTGCCATTTCAATAGCTTCCTTGAACTTTCTGGAATTCGACCCAGGGGATTCATATTTAATATAGGCCAAAAAAATTTCACTTTGGATTTTAAAGAGGTGGTAAAATTCCCTTATTGTACTGGAATTTTATTTCTTGAGTCCTGCCAGGAATAAGAAATCCATTGAGGGTACTTTCACATTTTTTTGGGTCATACAGAGATTTCCATTGTTCTGATATTTGACCTCTGCTGTGTTAAAAGACATATAAAATTTCAAAGGGCCTCTATGGCCAATGGCATTTACTTACAAGATATCTAACTACTTTATAGGCTCCTAACTAGCCAAATTAGGTCATGTTACACAGCATCTGGAATGTATAGAATTCTCCCTGTGTACAGCTGAAGTGCTAGTGGGTTGGAATGGTTTTCTCTTATTTAAACTGCTAACTAGTCCAGATCCGATTTCAAAGTTATCTGCTGTCCTTGACAATCCTAACTACTTACTTGCATACCTGGACACTTTAACTGGCCTGTAACCTACACCCTACCCTACGTAAGACTCCAGGCGTGAATGGCTGTCCTGAAAGTTGTATGGGATGAAAGAGAACTGTGCCCTGGCTTCTACTAATTCTGAGATATGGAGAAAAAGATCCAGTTGCTAAGAAGAATAATTGCTTTTCATAATTTCACATGAACAATTCAAGAAAACCAGTAACAAAAAAAGGTTCCAAACACAGCTTGAGCATATTTGCCCTAGAAAGTTCTCCCACAATGCTGTCATGGTGGTTTCCTTTCGTTGCAGGATTACCTGAATTGGAAGTCCCCAGAAGACTATGTTCTGGTCAGCAGGCCTCAGGACGAGGATAGGGCTGACCAGCACTCCTGGACCCTTTTTCTTCCCAAGACTTTCAGCACCAGAAAGGGCGCTCTGATTCTTTACTCAGAGGGCCTGGCCATCCCAGCCTGGACTCCCAGAGAGAGGAGAAAGGAAGCCTCCCGCCCTGTGGGCCACAGGGAGCAGCTGGATCTGGAACTGCACACACTTCAAGACCTCCAAGAAGCCATCCTGGCCTATGGTAGGACACAGGTAAGCAGAGCAGTGTCCCCACCTGTGTGTCCAGACATCCAGTTGCAGCTGTGGGTTTAACTGCTTGGACCCTGAAAACGTCATGCACTCCCCAGACACCCAGCTTTCCATCTCTGCCGTGGGTTTGTGCTCCACCCTGTCTGCCATGTATGAGCACCATGAGGCTGACGTGAGATAATATACGTGAAAGGCTCTGAAAGCGTAGCAGGTCTGTCTCCATCATTTTGCATTGTCCTTGAAATTACTGTAACACAGTCTTTTTCAGCATCCTGACAGACATTTCATCAGAATCTTTAGAATCCTGTTGCAATGCCACAAGCATCATCATCCCACCTCTGATGTTTTTGGGTTTGTGGAAGGGAGAACATTTTAAATATTTGCCTTAAGCCCTGCAGTGCCTGGAGGACAAATTAATCACTTCTTTCCACTCTGTATTTAATATTAAGGGAAAACCGTTGTGCATTTCTGACTCCTGTTATGGGTAACTACATCCATTAGCCCCTTGACTGAGGAGGCCATAAGAGCCTGGAGAGATGTATCACTTGATCCAATTCTAGATTAGAGACAGTGGGTTGCTGCCTAGTTCAATCTGCTGGTTAATTGAACCGTTAGCTTCTGACTCTACGTCCTTTACACGGGCTCTCTCTTCTGTGTCTGGCCACATCTTTCACTTGTTCTCACCACTGTTTCAACTGCGGACCCTAAAACATACTTGCCACGTGACTGGTCCCCGCCCCAGCCTTCTGATGGCTCTTGTATGCGCACCTGCATTTCTGCAGCTGGCCCGACACCTACTGTCCTTCAAAGCTAAGCTCGACAGCCTCCCCTCCCCTTCTCCCATGCCCAGCAGAGCTGTCCCTGCTTCGCAGACTTTCCCGTACTGTCATGCATGAGACTTATCTCTGACTATGACATCTCTGATGGAATAATGTCTCCTCCAGGGCACAGACTATGTCTAAATAATTTCCAGAAATGTTGTGAAATGATGACTCTGTTATGTGTTCTTAGATCGTCTCCCATTATCATCATTGAGCCATTTACCACCAGTCCCCACCCCAGGCAGAGCTGCCCACTCTCCCTTCTTTCAGAATGGAGAGACTTGGTGACCTTAATCAAATAAATGCCCAACTGTAGATGTCCTGAAACAATAAGTTCTTGGATAAGAGTGGAAACCAATTGTCGTCAAATGCTTACTGTAATTTTTATATCTATCACTTAATCCTCACAGTGACCCCATGACTATGGTCTTCTCAACTCCTTTGATAGATGAGGAAACTAAAGGTCAAAGGGTTATGTGACTTGCCCAAGGCTAGAAAGCCAGTCAGTGACAGAGCCAGGATTCACACCCCGGGCCAGCCAACCTCTTTGGGGCCTGCACAGCTTGCATGTCCTTGTTATCTGTGGGCCTGAAGGGCTTCAGGGAGCGCTGTGCCTGGCCTTGGCCTGTTCTCAGATCCCCCCTGCACCCCTGGGCTCTGCTTGCCACCGAGGGGGGTCGACTGCAGCTGTGCACAGTTCCACAAACCTCCATCAATGGGTCCGGACTGAATTTGCCAGTGGGAGACACTGGGAGGAGACCAGGGAGGGAGAAAGAGAAAACCAAGGCATTTTTCTCCTCCCATTCTGCCCTGCGAGACAGGACCAGCTGCATCCCCTCCATGGCCCAGCTCCCAGCCAACAGGCCAGGGATGTCCCCCGGAGAGCCCCATCCATCCACGTGTCTCCTGTCTCTCTAGCTGAGGGTGGGGCCAGCTTCCAGGAGTCACTGACCTCAACACAGCCTCAGCATCTGTTTGGCTTCTAAGCTCACTGGTCAGTCGGATAGTTAAAGTTCTTTTATGCTTAAATATTTAGAGAAGTTTCCGTTTTCCTGGTTAAGCACTGGGTGTTATCTGGAGTGCTTGCTGCCCAGGGTAAGAATACACTCCATGCCTCTAGATGCATATTTCTATGGCTAGGTCCTTTGGGGAAAAGGAATCTTGCTAATTCTAAAGCAGTAAGTCCATTTGAGGACAGCTTCATTTTCAATTAGATGTGGTTTCAATGGGAAAAAAAAAACTAAGTTCCTGTCTTCCGGTATTCATTATTAAACTTAGAGCTCACAGCTGTGCAATACAGAATACTCTCATCCAAGTCCAAATGGGTAGAAGGGAAATGGTGTGAAGAAGAAATCCAAAAAGGTTCCAAATAGTAACAGGACAGGAATTTTTTTTTTTTTTAATTGAGATAGGGTCTCGCTATGCAGTTCAGGCTGGCCTTGAGCTCATTTTGTAGTTGAGGCTGGCCTCGAACTCACAGCGATCCTCCTGCCTCAACCTCCCAAATGCTGGGATTACAGGTGTGAGCCACCACCCCCAGCCAGGACATGAATTAGACTAGAAAACAATAGATTAGAAGTGGAAGGGAAGCAACTCAAAAGGATTTGGGATGAACAGAAACAAACACTGCAAGAGTAGAGCTTTGGAGAGTAGAGAGCACCATCTGACTGGCAAAACCACAGATCTCAAGAAACTTCCAAATTACGACAGCTTTAGGGTTATGGGGAAACAGCCATCTTACATACTAGGCACACAAATTCACATGACATTTCTGGAAGGTATTTCAGAAGAAAACCTAAGAAGGGTTGATACCTTTTGATTCAGCATTCTATTTTCAGAAATTACCATAGGAAACAAGCAGAGATCTGCCCAAATACTGCATAAAATGTTAACTACAGTATTATTTATTACCATAAAAAACACTGGAAACAATGCATGTCCCACAGCGGTGTATTGATTAAACAAATTATGGTACAATCATGTAATAAATTTGGGCCAAGTAAGAAGTCATGCATTTGTCATAAGTAACATGAGCAATATTCGCAATATCTTTTTTAAAGGCAGGTTACAATACTAGACATGATGGCACATGTCTGTAATCCCAGCACTTGGGAGCTAAGGCAGGAGGGTTCACTGTGAGTTCAAGGCCAGCCTCAACTACACAGTGAGACCCTGTCTCAAAACACACACACACACACACACACACACACACACACGAATGAATGGCAGGTTATCAAGTAGTATTTTTATACAGGTAATAAAAGCACCAATGTTCACTAACAATTCCTGATTATTTATTATGTTCCTGACACTATTCTAAGTATTTTCCAAGTATAACTAACTTATGTTTTCAGACAGTCATGATATAGATACTAGCCTATTATACCTTTTTAAAGATGAGAAAACTAAAGCACAAAGAGTTTGAATAATTCTCTCAAGATTATAAAGCCAAGCAAATCAATGCATCAGAATTCTAGAGCAGGCAGTGTAAAATACATTGCTTCACTAATATAATCCAACACTTTAAAATTTAATTGTAAATTCTTAGAAAGATACACACCAAATTTTCACTTGGAGCTAAACCATGTGTGGAACTATAAATCTTAGGTTTATTTACACATTTCTTTTAAACAGACATTATTTCCTAAAGCCATGGAATTTTTAAGATGAAATAAAAGCCTACAGCTTTGAAGGCGGTGGTCAGTCAGTAAGCCCCAGAGGTCCCGGAGGGAGGGCAGGGTGGGGAAGGAAGCAGCCAGCTGTACTGAGGTCTGAGGGTCTCTCAGAGGGTTCAGCGCTAGCCTGGAAGTAGACTGAGCCTGCCAATAACCACACTTTCCCTCAGGGTCAGTATTTCCTTGTCCAAAAAGAAGAGGTCAGGTTACAAACACTACTCAAAGTAAAAGCCAAAATAGGGTAAGAAACAAGGATAGATTCTAAGAGGACAATATGTAATTTATCAACTAGTGATTTCTTACTGTTTTTTTTTTAATTCTGTATTATTTCTACCCTTTTTCTGTTTTGATTTTTTTCCCTTTAAATAAAATTTTAAAAAAAGAAACAAGGGTAGAGGAGGGTTCCACATACATATACAGTGCTGTTTCCAGAAGGTTCTATCATGGCTGACAGAACCAGGAAATTGCGTTGTTAGGCCTCAGTCGGATCCAGGAGAACCGCAGCTGTCATGGTCGGATGTGATTCAGTTTTAAAGCCTCTGGCAGCATCTCCAGCCCTGTGTATCTCCAGCAGCATGTGGTACCATTGCTGCAGCTTATAGCTCGACACACACTAACTTAACAGCCCAGTGTCCATGTAAGAGCCTAGAAATCAAAACTGTCAGACTTTAGACATGTGCAGACATGTTCATTGGTTGTGGTTTGGTCTTAATTTTGGTTTTGGTTTTCGTTTTGATTAGAAAGAAATCTTTTACAACACTTCCAAAGCTAAAATCATTCTTTAGACCGATCATCCATTCAGCATCTCCCTATTTAGAAGTCAAATAGCTATAAAATCTAGGTAAATATAATTTGGGGAGTTTCTACATGATAGTCATAATGATTCTCTTGAAGCAGAGAATTTTTTTTTTTTTTTGGACCAGAAATTGAACTCAGGACCTTGGGCTTGCCAGGCAGGTGCTTATGTCACTGAGCTATCTCCCCAGCCCAAGTTGGAAAATTCTAAAGTGCCTTTCTAAAGTCATTAAAAATATTGTTATTTTCAAATCATAAAGCACTGCTTAAATTTTTAGAAATGTGTAAATCTAGTGAGTTTTTAAATGTCAGTCCATTTCCTCTTGCTCTAACAGGTTGAAGTCCTAGTGTCTGGATAGTACAGCAGCACAGCACTGGAGCCTTCTCGGCTCCGGTCAAGGTCTTCCTGCTGCACTGTAACCTGGCCGAGGGTGCCCAATACCCAGACAGACCACATGCGGGGTGGCCTTCCACCTTCTCCTCAGAGCCTTCTGCCCTCACCTCGCATCTAATCCTAACGACCTCCCAAATCACACCTCCAAATACAACCTGCAATACACTCTAACCATGGCAACGCCAAAGATGAGACGTTGGCTAAGTTCTGTATTGATTATTTTTATTTTTTTGGAAGACGGTATTGAACTCATGACCTCATGCTTGCCAGGCAGGCACTTGTGCCGCCGAGCTAAATCTCCAGCCCCAAGATATTTTAAAGTTCAACTGTATTCCTTCAAGAAAGAAACAGTACTTGGATAACCATCGCAGGATTCAAGTGAGGTTGTATTGCTGCCACTGTTTTCCTCATAAATGTGGTGACATTTAAAAGCATTGTCAGGGCCGGGGATTTAGCTCAATCACATAAGTGCCTGCCTGGCAAGCACAAGGACATGAGTTCAATCCCCGGTACAAGAAAAAAAAAATTAAATTAAATTAAATTGAAAGCATTGTCAGCCTGGCTTCACAACTGGGGCCCCGTGCCACACCTTTCACTCCCTAATTTCTCCCCATGTCCTACTGCTGCTTTAGGGCAGTATCTAACCCATGAAGGCAACTTCAGGTTCCCCTTTATCAAGTAAGAGAAAATTGTGAGCCTCATGTACCTGAAACAACTTTATTTTTCCATCTTAAATGTAACTTAGGCTCTGTTTACAAAATCTGAAAGTATGGAAAGGGATGAAGAACCGCACCCTGTGACCCTCTGAGCCAAAGACCAGGAGCTTGAAGGCTCCCTTTGCAAGGCCTCTCAGCAGTGACCCCAGAGCCAGGCGCGGCTCGGCTGGCCTTGGTGGCAGCGGGCGAGGAGAGGGCGGAGGGGTGGCTAAACAGCCCTGCTTTCTCTGCTGCACTGCATTTGCGCAGTCAATATACCTAGAAGTAGGCGAGATGGAAGAGAAAGGTGCGCGCCCTGCCTGCCTGTAAGCTTCAGGGTAGCGTCAGTCATCGGCGGTCCGTACTGAGTGCGTGCCCTGGGCTGGGTCCTGCCTGTGTTGCAATCTCGCTTAGTCTGCACAGCCTACGGCTGGCTGCTAGCATTACTTCCACGAAATAGGGGAAATCTGGAGCTTGACATTAAATAAATTACACACCCAGTCCATGGAGCTCAGGTGACTGACTCCAAAACCCTGTTCCTGAAACATAGAGAGTCTGATTTTGAAGATTCCACAAGCTCCAGAGGGAAAAAGTTTTACCAGTCTTGAAAAGAGCAGATCTGGGGCTGGGGAAACAGCTGCATGTGCGCGGCCCTGGGTCTGAGTCCCCGCAGCACATAAGCATTGCAGGGACCTGAGTCTCCAGCACATTCCTCCACTGACCCCACATAGTTCTAAGAAAACAAGTCCGATTTTCAGCAAAATAGATCTGATTATATTTTCATAGTGCATGATATATATGATGCGGGAAACTCAAACTCATAGCCATCCTCCTGCCTCAGCCTAACAAGTGCTGGGGCGACAGGCGTGTGCCACCACGCCAAGCATCTGTTCATGCTTCTGCCTTCACTCTTTTGTGTCTACCCAGAAATGAATTGGCAGATATATGGTAATTCTATTTTTAATGTTTTCAGGAATCACCACCCAATTTTCCATAGCTGTCATGCATTCCAATTTCTTCACATTCTTACCAATGGTGGCTTTTTGTTTTGCTTGTAGTATTGAGATCAAATATAGGTCCTTCACACTAACCTACATCCCTAGTCCTTTTTTCATTTTTC
>PVJX010012710.1:0-29472 GCA_004027295.1 Dolichotis patagonum | reverse complement strand
AGTAACAGAGTCTTTTGGACCAGTTTGTTATTTGGGGAACAGCAACTTACGATTCTACTTTTCTGTTCTGTGTCATATCCAAGACGTTGTCACCGAATCTTCCATTGGGGTCTGCGCTGGGTTCTGAGTGAGGCTCACCAGGAGCGCCCACACCTCATCCCTCACCCACATCCCCATCTCCCACCCACACCCCCTATCCTCCCACCCCTTACCCCCACCCCCTCTCACCCACCCTCCACCCTCACTCCACCTCCCCCATCTTGCGTGCCGGGCACTGGGCAGGTTCGAGCCCCAGCAGGCCCGGGGGGTAATTTCCACCCCACCGTGTGCCATCTCAGCCGCTGGGCTTCGGGGTTCGGGCCGTGAGGCTGCTCAGTGCGCGGAGGCTGCAGGGCATAGTCGGAATCTGTCAGGACGCCACGTGGATTAAAGACCGGGACCCTCACAGTCCTCTTCCTCATGGCCGGCACCCAGGCGCGCACGGTGACCGAGGCGCGCGGCAGAGGCAACTCGCCCGCAGAGACCAGCAGTTCCCCTGCGGGCCAGTAGGAGGTGCTGTGGGCCGAACCTCGGCCCCTCCCCGGCCTCGCCAGAGCCCGCTGGCACGGGAACCCCAGCGCTGCCCTCCTGCCTGGGGCCGAAGCAGCGAAGCCCAGAGCATGCAGAGGCTGTGGAAGGTGATGGGATCGTGCAAGCTCCCCCCGCACTGCCGCTGTCACCCCGCGCGCAGCTCTTCCTTCCCTGTGCTCCTTGCCTCCCTCTGCGCGCCAGGCCGGAAGCTCTGCACACTGCGAACAGGGTAGGCTTCTCTCCACTTCCGGTTCGCGGGTGCCGGATGCTATGCTGTGTCGGTGATGAGAAAGCGACTGCAACTTCTCACGGCTGAAGAGCACCCCACTGTGTACATACGTCTCCTTCATCCATTGGGCATCTAGATTGGTTTTATATTTGATATTTTAGCTACAATAAACAGTGCAGCAACAAACGGTGGGATGTAGACATCACCTAAGTGTGATGATTTAACTTCCTGCAGTGAGAGGGCTGGATCCGTCTTTAGTTTTCTCAGGAATGTCCACCCTGGCTATACTGACTTACACTCTCACTGGCAGTGAGACAGTTGGCCCCTTCCTTGGAATCTTCACCAGCACTTGTTGTATCTCACCTTTTTTGTCAGAGGCATTCTGCCTAGGGTGGGAGATGGATCTCATTGTGGTTTTCATTGCATTTCCCGGATAGCAAATGATGGTGTGTGTTTCATAAGTGTGTTGGCCACTCGAACTTCTTCTTTTAAGAATTGTCTATTCATATCACCTGCCCATTTCAGTTGGATTATTTGATATTTTATTACTGGCTTTTTTGAATTCTTACACATTCTGAATATTAATCCTTTGTCAGATGAATAGTTTGCAATCTTTTCTTATTCTGTAGGTTGTCTCTTCATTCTGTGGATTGTTCCTCTTGTTGGGCAGAACTTTCTTAGTTTGATAAAATCCCATTTGTCTATTTTGCTTCTGTTGCTCTGGGGTTTAAGCTGAAAAACAGGGGTATAGCAATGTTGCCTTTGCCAGTATGACTGCACAGTCCTGGTGGCTTCTGGTGGAAATGGAGAGACCTTGTGGCACCAGGCAGAGGGAGAAGGACTGGTGCTCACTAGGCTGCCCAGACGGCGGCTCCTGCCGGAGACAGCCCCTGGGTGGAGGGTGCCCGTCATGTGGAACTCTGCCTGCCGGCCCTGCGGTTTCTAGTGTCTCCTTTACCCCTCCACTCTGGCTCCTGTCTAGACGGCCCAAGGGCGCCATGCATGCGAGGCTCTCAGAAACTGATTGGGTCGTGGGCTTAGGGCCAACTTGCTGTTAAGAAGTGGGTCTGGTCCCTGGGCACATGGCCTGGAAGGCTGGGTCTCTCCTCACCCCTGCCTCCACTCTCTCTGCTGCGTTGAAGGTGGCTATTTCTCTTGCAGGCTCTTGTGCCACACTGTCCTGCCTCGGAGGCAAGTGATGAACTGAAAAGGGAGCCAATACAAGCCTCTCTTATTAGTGTCATCCACATGAATGTTGTGATCTAAATATTGTAATCCTTTTTCTAGTTTACCTTGTAATCCACAAAGTTATATTCGTAATTCCATAGAAACTTTATTGGAATTCCAACAAGTTAATTCCAGTCTACCACCTCCAACGCAACCCACCATGAGAGTAAAGACTCCAAGACATTTTCAAAGTTAAGAACAGGCAAGCGGTCGTAGATCCCATCCAAGTGAGGATGTGTGGACAAAGGCCATGATTCAAGACCTCTCCCAGAATTTCTTATCTTGTGAAGAAGGGAGTAGTTCAAAGATGAATGACAGTGAGGATGGCAGGAACTATGTGAGTCACTTGAGCTGGCCAGCAAGGTGGGGAGAAAAGCATCTTTGCAATGTGCAAGGAGAATGATATGCAAAAGGATCCGTCTGTGTAACTCAATCAGGGTAGCATTTAAATGGTTTTAGGAGGCTGTTGCTTCAGTTTCTGATATGTAAACCCATGCCTGAGGAGTCACAGCCTCTTACTTTAAGGCTGAACCCAGTTGACATTCCAGGAGCTGAGTGGGTCTGCCACCCCACTGCACCTGGTCCTTTACAGAGAGCACTATGAGAGGAAACAGGAAACTGTCAGGTTGGCCTCTGGGATTGCATATCAGCACCTCACTTGGCCTTATTTGCATCACTTAAAGCCAATTGAAGGGAGAGGAACAATGTAGCCCGATATGCACATCTCAGTGCATGGAACCAAGGCTGGATTTAACTAATGCTGAAGCAGTTCTTTTGCATTCAAGAAGGGGTGCCCAGGTCATCTTCTACATCCTATCATTTGCAGGCATGGGGTGTGGAATCTCTGTGACAATATGTAATATAAAAACCTTTGTTAAATTCCTATCATCTTGTTTTTGAAATCCTATAGTGCTGTTATTTTTGTTGGTCTTGTCACTTTGCTTTTGTTATTTTTTTGATTGTTTCTTAATTTTTCTATTTTTTCTCATATATATGATTTGCTAACAAAAAAAAAAGAAAGAAAGGGACTGAGACACTCTCTGTGGATCTCTGCCTATGAAGGCCAGGTCACCTCTGCAGCTGGCCACCCAGACCTTTCTGACTTTCCTGGGGACTCTGGTGTCCTCACACCCCAGTTCTGCTGGGCAGGAGCACAAGCCCCACCAGCTCCATCCCTCCCGGCAGTACTGGGGTGGTGTGCTGGGCAGCTGGAATGAGGGCAGAACCGGTTCCTGGGCATCTCTTCCATCTCTGTGTCTGCAGGCCTGGCAGGCGTCAGGAAGGCAAGAAGCCCCAGGGAGCCCCAGGCCAGAAGAAGCACGTAGGCGAGGCATAGCCAGTGGCCACTCCCCCACACCAGTGACGCATCTCAGAACACAGCCAGGCCCAGGGGCCCAGGGCGGTGAAGCCCAGTGGCCTGAGCAGTCAGAAGCCTCCTGCTGGCCTGTTCATTTCCCTGTTCCAGAAACTCCCGCCTGAGTGCTCTCTGTCTCCTTTTGGTTTTCCAGTAACTCTGGAGCAAGCAACTAGTTCTAGATAAAGTTGGGGAATGGCTGGGGAAATGTGGGTAAACAGAGATCGGGTATAACAGAATTAATTTCTAACATGTTTCCTACTTCTCATTATAAGCTAATCAGATTACCTTTTTTAATTTCACTTTTCTATTTTTTCCCAAATCCATTTTATTTCAAGGATAAAAAGAAAAAGAAAGGAAAAAAAACTAGAACAAAAATTCAAAACACATAAATCAGGGGGCAACAATGGTACATTCATTGTGCATTGTCATCCCTGAATCACTCACCCAGGGCACAAGACATCTGCATTCAATTGTCCAAATTGTATTCCAGCACAAATCTTTTTCTTCAGTGAACTCAGAGAAATCAGTACTATAACTACCCTACTTTTTAATATACATACACATACACATACACATAAACATACACATATGTTGTTTCAGCTTCTCACACAAATGAGATGATGCGATGTTTACATGTGTGTCTTATTTATTTCACTAATGAGTATGTTCTCAGTTGCATCCATTTACCTATATAAGTCTCCAGTTTATCCTTCTTTATAGCTGAGTAGTACTCCATTGTATTAAAAATACCACATTTTTTTTTTATTCCATTCCTCAGTTGATGGGCATTTGGGTCATTTCCAAGATCTGGCTATTAGAAATTATGCTGCTATAAACATGGGTGCACATATATCACTGTAGTATGATGTTTTTAATTCTTTTGGAAAGATACACAGAAGAGAAATAGCTAGGTCAAATGGGACCTATAGTCCTAGTTTTTTGAGGAATCTCCACACTGATTTCCACAGTGGTTGCACCAGTCTGCATTCCCATCAACAGTGGAGAAGGGTTCCTTTTTCTCTCCAGCCCCTCCAGCATTTGTTATTGCTTCATTTCTTGATAACAGTCATTCTTTCTGGGATGAGGTGGAATCTCAGTGTTTTAATTTGCATCTCTCAAATAACCAGTGATGTTGAACATTTTTTCACATATTTATTTGCTGGGTTTTTTTTTTTTTTATCTGAGAAGTGTGTATTCATCTCAGATTCCCATTCTTGGATTGGGTCTTTAAATCTGAGAGGACTGATTTTTTTTTTTAGTTCTTTATATGTTCTCAATAGTAATCCTTGGTCTGAGGAACAGCTGGCAAAATTTTCTCCCATGTTTTGGGTTGTCTCTTCACTCTGTTGGTGGCTTCTCTTGCCGTGCAAAAGCTTTTCAGTAGGGTGAGATCCCAGTTGTTGATTCTTTGCAATACTTTCTGTGCAATCAGGGTTTTGTTCATAAAGTCTTTGCCTATATCAATGTCTCCAAGAGTTTTACCTAGTCTGTCTTCCAGCAGATTTATGTTCCTTTTTAATATTAAGATCTTTGATCCATTCTGATTTTAACTTAGTGCACAGTGAAGATATGGGTTCAGTTTTAATCTTCAGCATGTGTAGAGCCAGTTTTCCAGCACCATGTATTGAACAGGCTATCTTTCTTCCAGTGAATGTGTTTGGCACCTTTGTCAAAGATAAGGTGGCTTATTGTGTCTGCAGGTCGCAGGTGGAATTCAAGTTGCTCATTAGGTTTAAATCAAGGAGCCTGTCTTCGATTATCTGGGTGGGCTCAAGTAATCACAAGGATCCTTAAAAGTAGAGCGCAGAACTGGAAGGGAGGCAGGGAGCCCGCCGCACGGGGAGGACTCGGCCCATCGCCTCTGGTCCTGGAGAAAGGCTGCGCCTGCTCCTACTCGGAACCGAGATGGCACGGCTACTGCTTCTCTGCTGTCTGAGCTGCCACTGGGATTGTCAACTCAGGCCCCCCAAATTAGAGGGACAAAGTTTGACACAGGAAGATACTTTCTTTGTAAAGAGGAAGAAGAAGGGGGAAGGAAGAGCACTAGCTCCTCTGATAGGAAGGAACTGGGGGAGGGGATCTGGATGGATGGGGACCCCTGGGCTGTGCTCCCCATGGCTTTCAGAGGCAGGGGTCAAGCCCCCTCCCCCGCCATTTTACCATACCTGGATTGGCCCTTGGACATCTCTGCCTAGCGTTGTTTCTTCTGGTGCTCTACGAGCAGCTTCTGTCTTTCTGTCTGTACATCTATTTGTCCTGAACCTACTTTTAAGGCCTTATCTTTGGGGGGAGGACAGGTCGGCAGGGGGCCCTATTCATAGTTAGCTAGAGTGAGTGAGGTTGCATCTACTGCCTTCTATGATGACCTGATGAACCCCACAATGTGTGGGGTGTGAGACCCCGCCCTGGGGTGAGCACCCCCTGCTCTCCCGGGCCCCACTGGAGCTGAGGGCAGCTCATCCAGTGTGCACCTGACTTCCCTGCCACGTCCCGCCTGGCCACTCTTTCTCTCTGGTCTCTCGGTGCCATTCCCAAGGTCACTTGGTACCTTTCTTTATCTGGTTTTCCCCTTTTCCTACCCATCCTTGGCTTTGTTTCAGTGAAGTTTGGTTTTAACCCCATCTAGCTAAGATTAGTGAAAAGACTTAGGGAGGCCGAGGCCCCGTTTTTGCCTGCAGACGGGGAAACAGGTTCTCCTCAGGCGCACAGCACAGCCCTGGGCCAAGCTGGTCGCCACCGGCGAGGAGCAGTGGGTGCTTTATCCAGGATGAATCGTCATGTTGCACCCATGAGGATACGGATTGGCTGACTGCATGGATGCGGGCTGCCCAGACAGACCCACCCCAGCAGCATCCCCTTGGCCAAAGCAGATCACGGGCCATTCCAAGATGCAGAGGAGTCAGAAAAGTCAGAATCTGGGGAAAGGACACTGTCAACAAAACATCAGGGTTCTGAAACCTGTCAAAGAAGCATGGGGAAGAAGTGTCCAGTTATCACGGACAAGGGTGACAGGAAGGACGGATGTGGGACCGCCCACCACAGGGAAGGTGCTGATCACACCCAGCACACTGCGGCTCATCTGCTCCTTGGCCCAAGGACACTGGTTACGTCACCCAGGGGGCCGCTAACTCGCCCGAGGTCACAGACCAGCAAGGTCGGGGCTCCCTCTTTGTGCTGCTCTCACAGTCCTTCACAGCACTGCAAGATCAGAAAGACCCTCCAGTAATTGGCGGAGTGAGCCACACTTGTTTATTTCACCGCTCCATCACAGAGCCCTGCGGGGCCAGCATCACTGAAGAAGGTACGCAGCTCTGGCACCTGGGAGTGGTGAGGCTGGCACAGAGCTATTTATCCATTCAGTTATGGCTTTCCCGGCAGTGTGTCCCCTCTGACTGCCACACGCTGTGAAATCTGGTTCTTTTGGGTTATCTGATTCCAAACCCCATGAACTGTCCACGGCTTCTACCACTATGTTATTAGCAGCATTTTAGAGACAGATGCAGAAAGCTAGGAATTGCTTACAACCATGAAGTTCCCACCAGGAAAGATGACCTTGAACCAGACCCCGCCCTAGATCCAGGGCACTCCCGGGGCTTTCTCCACCACGTCCCCATTCTTTCTTGTGCTTTGTCTGCTGCGTTCATCCTTCAGCCTTGGTGGCCTGCGGATGTAGAGTTAAAAGACAATTTTCAGAGGTAGAAAGGGACTTGGTGCCTGTGGGAGACTGGAGCCATTGAAGCTCTGACTTAACAAGGCTTGTACTCTCCAGACTTCGGTCTTTTTGTTCTATGAAATAATATGCCTCCTTTCTCACTGTGTGAAGTCAAGTCAGCTTTTACCAACTCCTAACAAGGGCAAACATGTGGGTCTCTACTCTTGTAGTTTCTGCTAAGACACTCACTGAGGCACCTGCTTCAAAGCCATCATTTTGTCTTGCTTTGACCTCATGCTGGTTCATGGTGCTCTGCCCTGGTCCATTGGTGAAGCAACACATTCTTGAAGAACAGGAGGCTTCATGCTGGTGTGGACCTGAAGCCCTGGATTCCAGTTCTGATGCTGTGGGTAATGGCTGAGCTTTTTACCCTCTGAGTAGTCTGAATGATTCCACCCAAGTGCATGTGTTAGCAACTTAGTCCACTGTATCAGTCAGGGTTTACTAGAGAAACAGATATAAGATACACAAATGTGTAAGAATCTACAAGATCGGCTTACAGTGGCCACCCAGAGTCGGATGAGGACGCATGCAGAGGGCGTCTGCACAGCGGAGACTGAAGGATTCAGTCCAAGGTCTGGAGCTCGCTGCAGTGTCCCATACAAGTCTGGATCAAGAGGCCGATAGGTCTACGTGGGAGGGTTGAAGGGTCTAACAGAAGCCGAAGAGTCTGCACTGGAAGCCAGGGGACGACGCCGCCCAAGGTGAAGGCGAAGACTGGAGCTCCTTGGGAGACAGAACCCTGTCTATCCTTCTTCTTTCCTTTTGTCCAGGTGATGAGCCACCCTAGGGTGGGTCCTCTACTCCCTAGGATGTAGAATTGCTAAGCCAATTCGGTTAAGATTCTAAACTTTTCAAGTTGACACAATAAGTCAACCACTTCATTCGCCATACACATTCTGAGAGGAGGGACCTTTAACAGCTGATAGGCTGGGCCTGCGTGAATCTATCAATGTTGTTCTCACAAGACCGAGTTAGGAAAGAGAGTAGGTTCCTGATGAATGGATGAGATCAACCTCTTCCCACCTCATCTCTCACAGGCACACACGCATACATGCACATCCATCTCTAATGGACACACACACACATACATTTGCAAATAATTCTCACAAGTGCAGATGTGTGCATACACACCTCTCTCATGGGTACACATGCACACATAAACAACTCTTATGGGTGCACATGCATGCACACATGCCCATTATAGATGTGCACACATGCATATACCAACAGCCCTCACAGGCACACACAGATACATACACACCCATCCCTCATGGGCACACATACATGCATAAACACCTATCTTTCATGGTGCACACGCACATGCACACACACAAACCCCTCATGGACACACATGCAAGCATATACACCTTTCAGTGCGCACATGCATGCCACACACACCCCCCTCATGGGTACACACTAATGAGTATACACCTGTCTCTCACACTGCACACACACATGCACACACACCCATCCCCCATGAGCATACATGCATATGCATACACACCTTTCTTTCACAGGTGCATAAGTGTGCATATACCTTCCATCCTCACAGGCACACCTACATGCACACATATCCATCTCTCATGGGTGCAGAGGGTCCATATACACACCTCTCTTACATGCACATGGGTGCATATACACCTTTACTCTTGTGCCCTTCTGCCTTCTCCCAAGCAGTGATGCAACAAGGGGGCTCTCACCTCTGGCTCCTCAACCCTGGACTGGTCAGCCTCCAGACTGTGAGAGATAAACCTCTGTACACTACTTGGTCTCCTGAGCTCAGTTACAGAAGCAGAAAATGGACCAAGACACCCTCTATCTCTAGTCCACCTTACTGCCTGGGGGAGAGGCTGAATCAAGAGGTGGTAAGCAAGCTGCATCTCTCCTGCTAATTCTCACTGAAGCACTGTGGTAATTCTCATGGAGCATCGAAGAATATTGCGTTTCCCTTGGTATGAATTCCGGAGTAGAGAAAAACTAGTCCACAGTGATAGAAATCAGAATAGGAAAGGGCAGCCGCTGGGGACAACGTGAGGATGGACGCTTTCTGGGCTGAGAATGTTCTGTGTTACCAAAGTGTGTACAGTTGCTCGTTTTTATCAAGCTGAACATGTAACTGGCTATGTGATCATGTATTAATTATGCCTCGATTTATTTTAACGCATTTAAAAAGACCGTGGATTCTGAGCTCACGTACAGTTCCTCAGCCCAGAGCGCCTTGAGTGAACAGCGTTGAGGGGTGAAGGGGGACGCCCAAGCGCTACACCCACTGTTCTAGCGCCCAGGCTGACCGCTGAGAGTCTCTGTGTGGTCTCGGTAGTCGCCCTGACTCAGCCGCTTCATCACAGTGCAGTGCGGCGCGGGGTCCTGGGTACAGTAAATTCCGGCTGAATCTAAGCTGCTGTGCAGACCTGTTCCCTGCTGCATGGTCTCAAAATGCCAGGCTCCCCACGGGCCTGGCCCTGGCTCGCCTGTCCCAGTATTCATCCTACAAGCCTCAAGGGCTGCTGCTGATTCGCACAGCGGCTTGAAGGAGCTAAGGTGAGCTCCTCGGGTTGACCGAACTAAGGCGTTTTCTTCTGAGGCTTTACCCCTTCCCTGGCCGGTCTCCCTGGCGTGGTAATACGGGCCTGCAGGCCTCTCTGGGCTCTGCTCCTCTCGGTTTATGCCTCTCGGCAGCCCGAGCGAGCTGCTTCGGGCGCCTCCGGCACTTTCAGGGTCCAGATGACGATGAGGATTGCGCCAGGGGGCTGCAGCCCTGGGAGGGCCAGCTCAGCAGCTGTGCTGATTCTCCGCTGCCCTCCGCAGAGGCAGCAAGGCCACACCTGGCAACCCTACCTCTACTTCCGAAGCCAGTCAGAGAGCCAGGCCCAGCGGCAGATCCAGCCCGGCTATTCTGCCAAGAGATACCTCCGTGGCTTCCTGCAGACGTGGCCCCCGGATGTTAAGAACAGGCTCCACTATGCAGGTCAGTGGGGCGTGGGCTCCCCACCTCATCCTGGTGTGAGGGCGTTTTTCCATCCAGGCCTGAAGCACCACGATTTCAGGCTCAATCTCTTTTTTACTTGTTTGTTTTGGGTTTTTTGAGACAGAGTCTCCCTCTGTAGTTCTCGAACTTCCTGTGAAACCTAGGCTGTTTTTGAATCTGTGGTGATCCTCCTGCCTCAGCCTCCTGGGTGCTGGGATTACAGGTGTGTGCCACCACACCCCACTTAGGCCCCATCTTAATAAAGCAAACTTATGAGTTTGGTAATCCACAAGACTCTGCCCTGGCCACCAAGTTTGCCCTTTGCCCTGCCCACATCTGCAGAAGGACAGATGTCAGGAGTCTCTGTCATCCCACCCTGGCAGCCCAGCTCCTGGCCGGCACTTCCGGTGCAGCTTCCTACACTCAGAGCCTCGGAGAGCTCCGCCCGCTCAACTCCCGCTGTTCACACAGCGAGGAAAAAGAGCCCCAGGCTAGCCGAGTCTTCGCCTAAGGTCACTTGACCAAAAGCAGAACGGACCACAGTCGGGTCTTCCTTGCCGCCAGCGCCCCCAGCTCCACCCTCCGTCTCTCCGGGATTCCCTGGCTCCCAGCTGAGGCGGCCGCCGGTCGTTGGGAGTGGAAAGGCCGAAGTTCCTCCTTTTGAAGATGCGCTTTCTAGGAAAATGGACAGCCTTCTGCAGAGAAGCAGACACACACACACACACACACACACACACACACACGCCCAGTACACTCTGCAGAAGCTTAAAACCAGAACCGGGAAACGCCGGCTTAGGGTGGCAGGGCTGGCCCTCACGCAGCGCTGAACGGACAGACAGCTGGGCTCAGCGCTGCGGACACACCGCCACTTACAAAGAATCCGCCGTGCACCCAAAATTCCAAGCGCCCGGGCACCCCGTGTTTCACTCGGCAAACCTCTGGGGGGCGCGAGGCCGGCGGGAAGACGACGGGGGCCAGCGGCCGCTCGCGCTTCCTTTGCCCCGTGGCGCGCTCCACACGCTCCAGGCCTCAGCCGGGACCTGAAGGGCTGTGGGCCTGCCCAGAAGCGCGGCAGCCCCAGGCCATGAGCCGGGCCTCCAAGAAGAGACGCCTGCTGTCCGCAGGGCCACGCGGGCCACGGGAGGACATGCGTGCAGGCGGGCGGCCCGGCCCCTGGGACACAGGTCCCCACTGGGAGCACGGTGGCGACGCCGATGAGGAGCCCCCCCCAGCTCGGCCCGTACCTCCCCCCTGCTGCCTTCTCCCCTCCCAGGCGCGAGGCCCCGCCCGCAGTCTCACGCCCTCCATGGGCCTTTGCCGACAGCTCCCGTCCACGCGGAGCCTCCGTGACCTGGGCCTCGGCCATGCAGTGGAGGGGGAGGCCTCAGTCTCTCCACGCCGGCTCCTTCAGCAAGGCCCTGGCCCGCACAGGGCCGCCCCATGGATATGCGGGAGGCTGAGTCGGAGGCAGGGTGTGGCCGCCGCCCTGGGCCACCCCTCTCTGTCTGCCGGAGCCAAGGAAGCTGCAAGTTTCTGCTGCTGGGGACCGCGAGGTGGGAGACTCGCTGGACGGGGCTCCGGGCGCCGGGTGGAGAGGCCTCCACGGACTCTGCCTGCTTTTTAGTTTCTCCCAGGTCCTCTCTTCCTCTTTGTTTTTTTCTTGGTGCGTGGTACTGGGGGTAGAACCCAAGACCCTCGCACTGAGCGATACTCCAGCCCTCTTTTTTTTTTTTAATTTTGGGATAGAACCTCGCTAAGTCTCTGAGTTGCCCAGACCTAGTTCAAACTTGAGATCCTCTTGCCTCAGCCTCCCAGAGTGCTGGGATTAAAGGCATGCACCACTGCATCCAGCTCCTCCCATCTTTTGTCTTCCTTGATGGGCACTGTCCAAAATTAAAGCCAGGGGAGGAGCTTGCAGTTATCTGCAGACCCCACCTTGCAGAGTGTATTCCCACTGGTAACTTAACCCACCCTCCAGGATACATCAAGGATTCTGTGCTGCTCCAGGACGCTCAACCCAGCATGCCAAAGAATCTCAGGCTGCAACAAGACCTGTCAGGGGCACCCCCAAGGTACCAGCTCCTGCCTGTCTTCCCACCATTTTGGATTCAACAAGGAAAATCTTTTCAGCAAGGTTCGTGCTGATTTTATGACTACTTTTCAAATATTTGTATTTTTAACACCTTAAAATGGAGAATCCTAAAATAAGATCTAGGAATTCCAGTTGTCTTCTGTAAAATGAGGGGCATCGTCTGGGCCAGCACCGTCCACCAGTACTTTGAGATGATGGACTGGATATCTGTGCTAGCTAATATGGTGATCATTAGTCGAATGTTTAAGAAGCACTTGCAATGTGACTGGTGTGACTGTGAAACCAAGAATGTTATTTTAATTAATTAATAATTAATCTAGTCATTCTCGACTAGAGGCTACTGAACTGAACAATGAGGTCCAGACCCTAGATTTTAGGCAGTTTCTTAGACAGGATCAGGCATGGTCAGGGTGGTATAGCCACAGACTAGGCGATTCCTTAGATCTGGTCCCCTTGAATATTCTATAATCCTGTGTGTTTTTGTGGCAACATCATGCAGGTGAAAACATTGCCTTTAGGACAGAAATCTATACTGCAATGGCAGTTTTCTCATTCACTAAACGGAAAATCTCGAGCTTCTCTTTCCTCATCTCTGTAATGGGAAAACCAAGCCCTGTTAATGCATGGAACTGTAAAACATCCTGTCCTGCTAGGGTCTTACTCTGGGAACTCGAGGCAGTGAACGAGCCCGGAGCTGCCTCTGGTGAGGGAGTCGGGAAAGATAACGGTAGCAGTAATGGGCAGGCTGGGGCCTTGGAGGGTAACAGAGATCCTCAGAAAAGGAAAGAACCAGACCCCAATATAGCACAAAGATCTTTTTTTTTTCGAAATCAAAAAACGAATTTTCTAGACACAGTGGCAGCAACTGCCCTGGTCCTCCTTGTCCTTGGCAGGATGGGTGCAGTCAGGAGAAGCAGAGAACCTAGATTGCTGTGGCCCATGACCACACAGGGGGCACACTAGCCACTTACTGTACGTGGGCCTGGAGCCTGGCCCACGTGTACACTGTCTGTGTAAAACCTGTTGGTCAGGTCATTCTTTTCTGCTTTCATAAATTAATCCTCTGGTCTGCAACTTAGTCTCTATGTACTTTGCTAATGTGAATCAAACTCGAAGACTACTCCATTCTGGAGCATTGCAGAAACTGCCCAGGTAACGGCCCATGGGGACACTGCCCTGCCTCCACTGCCTGCTGTGCGCTCTCCTCAAACTCCTGCTGTCTTCAGATAAATATCCCTGGACTCTGAGGCCCAGGACCCTAAAACACTGGAAAGGGGCTGTAGCACTTTCCGGGAGTGAGGCATTGCGGACTTAAGAGGTCAATGACTCCTCCAGCCAATGCCCTCTACCGAAGATCTGTCATAATGAGGCAGAAAACAGAAAGGTAGCACAGAGTCACGAGTAGGTGGGTGGCTATTAGCATAGATTCTAAGCCATGTGACTTCCCTGGGCCTCAGTTTCCTCATTTATAAAATGGAGGTAAGCATACCACCTTTACTTCACAGGGCTGTATGTGGGAATTAAATAGGATGATGTAGGACCTGGCAGATAGTAAGTGCTCAATAAATGTTAATTTTAGATCTCCTAGATTTTGTTTTCTAAACATAATTATTGATTGCAATACTAATTGCCCATAATCACAGGAGCCAAAAAAAAATATCAAATTTTAAAGACATGAAAGGCGCTCAGAAGCTGTGCCAGTGTTTCCACTGGTTTTAATTTCATCTCCCTTTGATCTCCCCTCTTTGCCAAACACTTTATCTGGAGAAGTAGCAAAAGTCTCAGGCCATGAACCCCAGAGCCCCCAAAAGATGTTAGCGAGTCGCTTGGATTCCCTGCCTCCTTAGGCTGCACACCAGTCAAACGTAAGCAGTCAGCTCTGCATTCGTGCCTCCCTGGCACAGGAGAGGATGAGGAAGCCCTGTGCAAGCTGGATACTGTGTCCAAGTGCACACTGTCTGGGAGAACCGAGCCCATACTGGAGCGGCAGAGAGAATCTCAACAGCTGCAGCTTCCATCTTTTCCTGCAAACCTGTTTCACTCATACACAGCCGAGCAAGGCGCAAGGCGATGACATTTACTGAGAAAGAGCTCTTGTTTACTGAGTCACTCAGTTAATTTGGCTGGAATGTGGCCAGGGTAGACCCCGCCCCACTCCCCTAAATGGACTCAGATGTGCAGAGCCACTGAGTGTGGCCACCTCACAGGTATCTCTGGCTCCAGGTGAGTGACTCAGGTTCCCCAGCCCCCAAAACCACGGCAGACTCCTGGGCCCGAGCCTGAGCCCGCACCTCAACTACCAACACTCCTGGCATCAGCTTGAACCAGAGTAGCCTCTAGGAGCCCACAGGCTGGAAGGAGGTAGTGCCCCCATGTGCCAGCCCTTGGCACCTGACCCGGTGACACCAAGCTTGGGGGTGAGGAAGGTGGGTAACACTGGGGACGCATAGGGAATTTGAGGCTGGCTGGGGGAAGGAGGAGGCGCACCCAGAATCTGGCACTCCGTGCTGCGCAGGGCCTGCGGGCTTCAGAACCCACGGGGAGACACAAGCCCACATTGTTCCATGAGGCCTCACGCTGGGAGTGGAGCGATTCCTAATGCTTGGCTCCCAAAAAGGAGGGCCTGCCAGACTGTTTCAGCAATAAATTACCTTGAGTAAGCGATGAAAATAGCTGCAGGACCCTTTAAACCACCAATGAAAGATTGGTTCACTATGCTGGAGTCATCTGTTGACTCAGATCCTGCCCAAGGGCTGCAGACAGGGTGAACCCAGAGAGTGAAGCAGGGATCCCACACCCTGCTGTTTGTCCCCCTCCAGTAAACAAGCAGGAGATGCCCAGGGAAGCCAAGGGCTTGCTGCAGATGGAGCATTCACAGCACTGCCGTTCACAAATCCCAGCGGCTCACGAAGAGGCATCATGCTGAGTGTCTCACTGAGCTCACCCAAGGCAGCAAGGGCGAGAAACCAGTATCCCCATTCTACAGACACAGAAATGGAGTCGCAGATACAGACCTCCACCCTGGGTCTCCTGACTCCCAGCACAGCTGCTCCCCCCACCCCGGCTGCCAGGAATGCGGAGAGAACCAGGGCCTCGGCCACTTCTGCTCAGAGAAGCAAGAAGGGGCCAGCACGGGGGCCGTGGCAGCACCAGGTACCTGGCCAGCGTGCCCAGCTGACCACTGTTTGCCTTGCAGGTGAGCAGGGCCCGGATGAAGGGGAAGCTGGGGCCGCTGGATACATTCACCAGGGCAGCCTGGCCGAGCGCCGAGGTGGGAAGGGGACTCCTTTGCTGCCACACGGGGAAGCCGGAACCCAGGCAGAGGTACCATTTCTCATGGGTCCCCTGTCATCCCCATGATGTCACAGAGGCTTACCCTCCCTTCACCTTGTCCTGGGGCCTCCAAGCGCTTCAACCCCACTGATGGCTGCTTCCCAAAGTGCCACCAGTGGAACCCCAGCATCACTAGATGCCCTTTGAGGAAAAGTGTTCGTAACCAGGTTCTCCGGGGAGACACTGTGTGTGTGTTCTCTCCAGAGACTCCAGGCACACCTGCAAATGGGCGCACTGAGAAGGCCACAGTGCAGTTGCCCACTTCAGTCTATTTAACTCCAGGTTTTCTAAATTACTGATGCTCCCCTGACCCTTTGCCCATTCAGGCAAATACAGACTCGTCTAGAAAAAAGCTTTTGGCCTTAAACTTGGCCTGAGTCCTGCCTCTTACTAGTTGTGATAAACTTATCCAGGAAACCTAAGTAGCTTTGCACCTGAATGAGCCCTTCTGTAAAATGGAGCTTTAATCACGTGTATCTCACAATGTTACTAGGAGGATAAAATAAGTGAAATTTTAGAAAAGCTCTCTAACTGCTAAGTGTGTGTGTATAACAGTTTTCAGAACAACCTGGACGTATCTGCTCCTGTCTTGAAGAAGGTTGTTTTGACTTTCAAGGTCACATGCCAAAGAGAACAGAAAAGGGAAAAGGACCACACATTGGAAGAGGAGAGAGGGGAGATACTTTTTATGATGGATAAATGCAATGATACGAGCACTAGGTTTTTATCTTTTAACTTTTTTTAGTAAAATGCTGTATGTCGGGTATTGTTATCCATCATTCTATCATCAGAGATCCTGCTGTTATAACCTCATCTTCCCAGCCTGCAGGAATGATTTCATCCCGAGCACCACGAGTGTGCCCATGAACTGCCCTGCTGCTTTGTGACAGCCTCTTTACAGCTCTGCATTGCCTGTCATTTCCTAGGACATCTCGACAGAGGGTGGCCCTCCTGTCCACACTTGGGAGGAGAGCTGCAGTGAGGAGACACGGCGACCCCGCAGGAAGGCGCTCGGGCAAGCCCGCATAGGTCCCTCTTGGCTCCTGGGTGACAAATCCAACCCTGCACCTTACGGAGGCGCCTTCCCCAGTCAGACAGCGGACCTCAGCAGTAAGAACCAAACACCTCACTCATTGATGGCGGTGAACCTTGTAGTGTGGAGATCATTTGCAAGCCTAGGCACACTGAGGGGGCTCCCTTATGCCATGCACCCCACAAAATAACAACCAGAGTCCAGCTGAACATGGGAAGGAGATCCTCAAGGGTCCCTCTGCCTAGGGTTTCACCAGGAAACTTTGCAATCCCAATGCCTGCATTCAAATTAGTCCCCATTTACTGCCTGTAATCTTGAGTGAATCATTTCGTTTTGCTGAGGTTCCATCTCCCCCGCTGCAGAACAGGGATAATAACATCAACACATGACCACTGTGGGGGTGAGGTAGTGTGATGCATATAAAACACCCTGCATAATTCTCTTCTCAGTTTTAGTGCACAAAACCTATTGGTCATTGTTGTCGTTTTTATCTCTTTGGTGGAGAACCCAGCCCAGATGATGACATTGGACTCAGCAAGGCCATGCCATCCCCGCTCCAGCACACTCCCTGATTTCCTTCCCATCATTAACCAAAATGTGAAAAAAGCTGAAAGTCAACCGTCCACCCTCATGCCTGCAACTTCTCATTCCTGTCCTGTTTCCACAGAAAAACAAGGGACCAAGAAGCACTGCAAAGCTAAAGGCAGCCATCTCTTCCCAGAGCTGCCTGCAGAGAAACACCTTTTTCCTCTGGTTGCATCTGTTGCTGCCTCCAAACACAGCAGCCCTGTGGAAGCAAAGGGGGAAAAGGTGTGTGTGTATGTGCACATGTGTGTGCATGTGTGCACACGTGCATGTACATGTGTGTGCATGTGCACATGGGAGTGTGCGTGTATGTGTGCATGCATGTGCATTGCATGTGAGTGTGTATGCGTATGTGCACGTGTGGGTGTGCCTGTATTTATGTGTATGTGTGCACATGTGTGTGTTTAATCCTAAACTAGAAACGAGGCCAAGGGGAAAGGATGTCTCAGCAGAGAGCTGGCCGCTCTGGCTTCTGAGTTTACCACGAAGCCAAATAGCACTGGAATAATTTAATGCTGAAAGCCATGAGGGATGAGGAATTTCAGTTGCACTGAAAGCGTATGCTAGTACCACGGTCTCTCAGTGCAGCAGAACCCTTTGTCCTCCTGAGGGTTCAAGATTTCCTGAAGGAAGCAGAGAATCTGAGCTGCTAAGCAATTGACCCACTTTCAAACTCACAATGTTGGCAAACTCAAATCCAGCAACGATTTGCACCATTGAGGGTCTGTCACCTCTGCACACATAGGTCAGGCTCTGTGAGTTTATCAGCCCTCCTCAGGAGTCAGAATGCCTTCTTCCTCAAGATGTCCTCTGCGGTCTCCAGCCTGCTTCACAGTTCTGCGTGGTGGGGGCTGGGGGGTGCGGGGGGGCACAAGGGCTGAACAGGAGCTCGTGAGCTGCAGGGTGCTCTGCCTCGGAGCAGCTGTGTAACAGTGAGCAGGTCTCCCAGACTCTCCACACCACAGCAACCTCACTGTGTGCCTGGGGAAAGACGCCAGCCTCGAACGGCTGAGGAAGGATGTGGAGAAACGCAGCACCCTTAGCAAAGAATTCTGTATCTGCTCAGGAGCCATCGAAATGTTGCTTAGTTGTGAGCATTCCTGTCACCTGAGGTGGCCCTGGAGGAGCCGTGGGCGCTCTGGCAGTCCCGGTGCCAATGAGGGAAGTTGTTTTCAGTCTGTTCAGGATTTTCAGATTTCCTGTGTCTGAGCTGATCTAAGGTTTTTCCACCCACACCAGAGGGGCCTCTGTCTTACTGGGTTCCTTCGGAACAGGAATAAACAGAAGCCTGACCCCTCAATACATCTGGAGTTGCCACACACTAAGGTGAGCCCTCGAGGCCATACCCTGCCAGGAACCTCCTTCAATCCTGGTGTCTGCTTAACAAAGGGAAGCAATAGCCTCTGATCCAGTAGATTACAACTCTGTCTAAATTTCTAATTAGAATAAAGAAACTAAGTGTCATCAGACACACTTCACACAAACAGTTTGAGTTTCCACTCATTTCTCAATGGGATCCTTGTCAAACAAAATGCACAAGGTCAGTATTCAGAAAAGGGCTGCTGATGGGACCAGCACTCAACAGAGAAGACCCCCAAGGAGCACAAAGATCCTATGTGCCTGCATCTGATTAGTCATTTTCTTAGTGTCTCAAAATTATGAATATCATCCTGCACAAATTGGGTAGAATTTCCTTCCTCTGTGAACTCTAAGCATGTAGGATGCTTATGTATGTCTTTTATCATTTTTTTATTTTGGAATACAGAAACAAATGAGAAGGTTTTCATTTTTGCTTCCATGAAATCAAACTCTGAAATCCAGCACCATAAACACTTCACAAAGCTGAGTTCATATGTTAAAAGTTGCTAACTGAAAAGTGAAATTTTCAATAACTTCTCAATAACTGGAAACAGAAGGCTCTAACTACCAACCGTTAGTATCTCTATCCCGTGTGTGTGTGTGTGTGTGTGTGTGTGTGTGTGTGTGCGCGCACGCATGTGTAACTGGGACAGAAAACAACTGGGCTAAATTATTCCCAGCTATGTTCATGTTACAGAAGTATGAAAAGGCTAAGAATTTTTTCCCTGGGAGCTGGCAAAAGTTACCAAACTCCAACAAAAGAGTCCCCTCTCAAAGGAAAAACTACAGAAATAATCCTGCTTCCAACACTACTGTGACTGCATGCGCTAAGTCATGTAGCCTGTGGGTGCTCTGGGAGGTAGGCAGGTGACTGTTACGTTCCACAGAGGAGGAGATGCAAGGGAGGCAAACACAAATGTGAACTCCTGTTTCCTGCCCCTTCTTACCTGATCCATTGTACAATCAAATGTCCTTGCTTTTTCCCTTAACAACCTGTGTGTAGATTCCTCCTTTTCAGAGTGTAGAGGACTCAGTTATGTCATTTCAGTCCACTTCATTTTCCCTAGTCATAACAGAAAGACTAGCCTCTCAAGACATGTAAGTTACTCATGTTGACGATTCTCTGAGGGATCAGAGACAGCAGTAACAGGTGTATGCTGAGTTCCCAGGAGCCTGAGGGCAACAGTGCCACCAGAGACAGGGACTCAGCACTCAGCCTTCTCCTAGCAGCTCCTGGTGCAAGAAACACAATAAAATAAAATATGACATCATTTGCTCTCTGCTGGAAGCATGCCTGTCATGATGATATTTTTGTATTTAAATTTTCTCCAGGCACCAAAGGCTTTGAAATTACCTCCTATTTTGGAAGAGCCACCCAGAATTCTTGACCACCTGAGCAGCCAATTTAAAGTCAATGAACCTCCAACAGAGCTGTTCATCATTCCAATGGAGATCCATTTCCACACTCCACACCCCCTAAAGAAGAAAGCCTGCAAAGGAGGTGGGTTCCCTCTGGGTGCATGCTCCTGTGGGAGCCAGGTGAGCCAGAAAGGAATGAAATCTGAGGTCAGGCCAACTCAACGCACTCCTGAATCACAGCCGAGCTGCTTCAGGGTCTTCTCCTTCAGGGAATTTTGTTAAAGAAGGAAAATCTAGAAATTGGTCTCTTCTGGTTATATCCAATTCAATTTTTAAATATCTATTGAACCTTTCATTAAATGGTGTGTTTTGCTAAACTGGGGAAGAAAAGGAAACCAGACATACATGACAATAAATCCAGCGTGCCCTTGGTGTTGCAGAGATGAAGGCTTCTCAAGCAGTTTACAAAAACTGAAATACAAGATATCAAAATACTCACGAGGGAATGTTTTAAAATTTATTATGGTAAAAGACACATTATTCTCAAATATTATTCTCTCTCTCTTTGAGCCACTCATCCCATCATTCTTGCCACTTTCTGAAGCAGCTCTGGAAGTCCTCTTTCACGAGTGACTTTACAAGATGTGATAAAAAAAAAAAAGTAGTAACACTGCTGTCACATGCCATCCCATGGAAAGGCAGCCTCTTAAAAGCAGGCTGGTGTGTCCTCGCCCGCCTCATTCGCCAGGCCTGGCACCGTGTGACCTCGGGCTCAGCCTCACAATCAAAAAAGGACCATGAAAGGTGCACATTTTCAACTGCTCCAGGACATCGAAGCAGCCACAAAAGTACAACCAAAGACTCGGAACGGGACTGCAGGTCTCCTCCCGAGAGCAGTAACCACGGTGGGCTGAGGGTCCCAAGTGTTTTGAAGGGGATTTGTGGCAATATGACTTTTACTGCAATTTCAGAAAAAGTGTAAACACGCACCCTGTTTTTAGCTCATACCTTGTACAACATGAAACAAGTCAACTGAAGTTGAAATTTTTTTAAAGGAGCAGAGAAGTAAATGTTCTCAGACACCTGGTGTGTAGGTACTGCTTTAAGTAAACATTCAATTTACCCGAGTTTCTTGGAAGCCAAGGTGGAAAGAATTCTTGGATGTTTTGACCTTTATCATATAAAAAGATAAGGAATTGTCTAATGTGTCATTTTTCCAATTTTAAAAAATTTTTATTCTTGGGCTGAGGATATAGCTCAGTGGCACAGCACCTGCCTGGCAAGTGCAAGGTCCTGATTTTGATTCCTGGTACCAAAATTTAAAAAAAATTTTTTTTAATTTTTGATAGTATCTGTTTTCAGTACATAACAATTCCATTCATCATGGGGAGCTGGTACAAGTGCACGACATACCTGCATTCCTTCTTCACTTCCTTTTTCTCCCCTGCCTCCTCTTTCTCTATCTCTTGGTCCCCATCATATTGTAAAAGATCTATCTCCCTGTTTCCCAGTATCTGTCTTGTATTTTGCTCTTTAATTTATTTATACTTTGAGTTTCTCATATAAAAGAAACCATGTGATATTTAAGAAATAACATCAAGTTATTGATGTGTAACTGATTTATTTCACTTATCATGGTGTCAATATATATGCATTTTTCTACAAAAGGCTCAAATTTATCCTTTTTAATGGCAGAGTAGCATTCTGCTGGGTACAAATACCACATTTTCTTTATCCATTTATCTGTTGGTGGACATGTAGGCTACTTCTATGATTTAACTACTATGAACTTTGCTGCTGTAAACATGAAAATTCATGTATTATTGTAATATGATTCAACTTTTGGAAAGATACCTGGTAGGAAAATAGCTGGGTCAAATGGAATTTGTTTTTAGTTGTTCAAAGAAACTGCATAATACTTTCCATAACATTGTACTGGTTTACACTCCCACCCACAATGGAGAAGGGTTCCTTTTCCCCCACAGCCTCACCAGCATTTGTTATTACTTCATTTTTTGATAATTACCATTCTTTGTAGAATAAGACAGAATACCTGTGCTGTTTTCATTTTCATTTCTGTAATAGCCAGAGATGTTGGGAATTTTTTCAAGTTATTTATTGGCCATTTGTACTTCTGAGATGTGTCTATTCATTGCAGTGAGTGGCTTCTTTTTTTATTGATTCTTTTATTTTGTGGCGTCTTTTTTTTTAGTTTGTCTTGTTGGTCGTTGGTTGTTTCCTTTTCCATGCAGAAGTTTCTAACTTTATATAATCCCACTTGCTGAAGTTGATCTTGATGTTATTTCTTGCACAATGGGGGATCTACTCAGAAAGCCCTTGCCCATGCCTATATCTTCGAGTTCTACCTAGGTTATCTTCCAGCTGGTTTTGTCTATGTTTTAATATTCTATCTTTGATCCATTTTGACTGTAGTTTAGTACATGTTTAGGCGATCCAGTTTCCATCTTCTGCATGTTGATAGCCAGTTTTCCCAAGGCCACTTTCTAGAGGTCATCTGTCCTCCAGTGTATGTTTTTGACAACTTTCCAAAAGATCAGCTGCTGGGCAGGGGATTTAGCTCAGCAGCATAAGCACCTACCTTGTAAGCGTGCAGTCGTGAGTTCCATCCCCAGTACTAAAACAAAAGATCAGCTGCTGAGTGTGCCCAGCACTGTCTCTGCCTCCTCTGTCCTGTCCCATCGATCCATGAATCTGTTTCTGTGCCAGTGCCATACTAGTTTTTTGTTTGTTTGCTTGTTTGTTTGTTTGTTTGTTTGTTTTGGGGGGGTGCTGGGGATCGAATTCACGACTGTGAGCTTGCAAGGCAGGCTCTTATGCTGCTGAGCTAAATCCCCAGCCCCACCATGCTGTTTTTGTCACTGTAGCCTTGTAGTATAAGTTAAAATCCAGGAGCATGTCACCTCCTGCTTTGCCCTTGTTGCCCAGGATTGCTTTTGCTCAGTGGCCCAGCTAGGGTTCCTGCCACACAGGGTGGTCCTTCAGTTTCCTGCCCTCCAATGTATCTGAGTATGTTAACCTATTAAAATAGAAAATTAAAATGGTCTACACAGAAAAACACATGTATTTCCTTAATTTTGGCTCTGGTCTTTATAATTTCCTTCCTTGTACTAGCTTTGAATTTGGGTTGTTTTTGTTTTTCCAGGACCTTCAGTAACATCATTAGGTTATTTATTTAGACTCCCTCTGTTTCCATGATGTGAATAGTCACAGCTACCAATTTCCCTCTTAGAACTGGTTTCATTGTGTCCCATTAGTTCTGGTATGCTAACTGGCATTATCACTTGATTCTAGGAGCTGTCTAATTTCTTCTTTGATGCCTTCTGTGACTCACTGATTATTCAACAGTATATTGTTTAGTTTCCACGTTTGCATAATTTCTGTGGTTTCTTTTGTCATCAATTTCTAGTTTCACTGCACTGTAATCTGATAATATGCTAGGGGAATTTGGATTCTTCTGTATTTACCTAAGCCTGCTTTCTGGACTATAACGTGGTCTGTTATGGAGAAAATTCCGAGTGCTGCTGAGATATTGTGTGCTCGTAGTTAGGTGGAACACTCCAGAGACGTTTATCAAGACAGTTTGTTCAGTGGTGTGGTTCAACTCTGATACTTCTTTATTGATTTTTTAAATCTATTTGTGATAGTGAGATATTCAGTTCCTTCACTATAATTGTGTTGATGTTTATCTGTTGTTTTGTTTTGTTTTGTTTTTGAGACAAGGTCTTGCTATGTAGTTCAGGCTGGCGTCAAACTCTCAGTGATTCTCGTCCCTCAGTCTCCCAAGTGCTGGGATTATAGGTGTGCACCACCACATCTAGCTTTATCTGATCTTTTATGTCCAGTAGTAAAGTCTGTTTTATGAATCCAGATACACCAGTTTTCACTGCACGTACATTCATAGTAGTTATCTCTTCCCATGGAATTGTTTCCTCACCTTAGTGAATTTTTTTTTTTTTTTTTTGTCTTTTGACACAGGGTCTCACTATGCAGTTCAGGCTGGCCTTGGACTCACTGTATAGCCCAGGCTGGTCTTGAACTTGCAAACGATCCTCCAAGTGCTGGGATTACAGGAGTGTGCCACCATGCCCGGCCTTTGTGACCTTCTTTGTCTCTTCTGATCAGTTTTGGTTTCAAGTCCACTTTGTCTGAAAATAAGCTAGCTACTCCTTGTTTTGGGGCTATTGTCATGTGGTATGTTTTTCCATCCTTTGATTTTTAGTCTGTGAATTTCTTTTTAGATTAAATGAGTTTCTTATATATAGTATACCATTAGGTTTATTTTTCAATTCAATCTGACAATCTGTGTCTTTTGATTGAGGAGTTGAGAACACTCACATTAAAAGTTATTAATGAAAGACTTATTCATTGCATCATTTTCCTGTTACTTATCTCTTTCTTTTCAACTTTTTCCTTAACTGCTCACCCTACGTGGTATATTCATTTCATTAGACTCTTTGACATTGTTTGCTTCATTGTCTGTTCCTAGGATATCCTTGAGAATTTTTTGGAGTGCTGATTTGGTGATCATGAATTTCTTAAAGTGATCTTTGTCATGTAAAGACCTTATTTCTCCTTCAATTTTGAAAGATAGTTTTGCAGGATTTATCAGTTGGGGGTTGGAAATTATTTTCTTAGAGCTTGAAATACTTTACTTCAAGCTACTGACCTTTTATATTTGTGTTGAGAAGTCATTTGTAACTCGAGTGCATCTATCTTTGAAAATGATTTGTTGGGCCAGGGGTTTAGCTCAGCAGTGTAAGTGCCTGCCTGGCAAACATGAGGTTGTGAGTTTGATCCCCGGTATAAAAAAAAATGATTTGTTGCTTTTATCTAACAGGATTTAAGAGTTTTGTTCTTGTGGTGGACTCCTGGGATTTTGACTACGATATGTATAGCTTGGTTATAATGTGATCAGTTCTATTCTGATCATGGCTATTTGGAGTTCTGCATGTCTCACAAATCCATACATTGAATTCTTTTCCCATTTTTTAAAAAAGTTTTCTGCTATTATTTCTGCAAACAGGTTTTTTTATGCCATTGGTACTGTTTTCTCATTTTTCACTATTTCCATTTAATCCTAGTCATCTTTGCCTTATCTGGCAGCTGCTGGAACCATTTCCCACATTCGCTTGTTGTTTTAAAGGTGTCTCTAAGTATATGATCACCTGCATGCCCCCCCCCCCGTCTTCCAAATCTGATTCTATCCTTACACTGGTCACGTTTGCTGACCACCTTGCCAATAACATATTTTATTTCCTGGTTTTTGGTTTGGTACCTTTTTATGGTCTCTTATTCTGTGCTAGATTGGTCACTCATGTTTTGTATAGTTTTATTTAGCTCAGCTAGCTTTTTATTAGTTAGCTCTCTAAGCTTACTGATTAGACTTTTAAACCTGCTATGTGACTAGTTATGTCATCTTTGAGCTGGCGCTTATTGATCTGTTGTCTTTCATCATTGTGTGTAATTCAGCTGCTTGATTTTTTATTTCCTCCCCATCAATGCCCCATAGATGATCACTTCTGGGGAGTTTTGAGTTTTTGGCAGCATTTGCTTACGTTGTGTGGGGGCTGCTCACTGAGGTTGGTGGTCAGTTCTAGTGGCAGGGCTGTGTTTGATAGTGTGGAAATCTCACTAGTGAGTGTCTGCTTTCCAGCGATACACTTCGGACATGCCCTCTGCCTCTGTCTCTGTCTCGAGACCTAACCTAACCACCTCCATCAATTTGAGATGGAGAATCCAGCACAATTCCTCTCGTTTTCCAGAATGAACTGCACTATTTTTGTTGACACAAAGACAAACCAGATATTGCCATACAGTAAAAACCAATTGGTAGGAAAAACTATGCCATCCAGGCTACCACAATAAAATCAGCCGCAATAGGAAAATCAACGACAAAGTGGATAGTGATGTAAGAACCAATGAAAGCTACTATTATACCAACCTTAACAGTGGAACAGAGATCTATAATTATAATGTAGATACAAAGACAAGCAAATATTGACATGGAATAAATATCTACAACTACAGCACCACTAACAATAGAAAAGAATCCAACAATAACAGCAGAGTCAACTAAATGTCTAAGGATTAATAAAGCTTAATAGTAATACTAGTAAAGATGAGGGTGGGGAAGGGGGAAATGAAAGAAGTAAAATTTGAACTATAAAAGAAAGGAAGATGAGGAGGAGCAAAAGTGAGGTTCTGTTAAGGAGTAAAAGAAAATTAATAGACAAAAGCAATAGAAAAGAGGAAACATGAAAAAAGAAAAAGAAAAAACAGAAAGCAAAAAGAAAAGAAAAAAAAAACAATGAAGAAGAAAGAGAAGAGGAAAAGAAACCAAACTGAGTTTTAAACAAAACACCTCTATGCATTTCAGTGCGTGGTTTCTTTCCCGGTGTTGGTCACTCGCCACCCGCTTGTCCCATGTCTGATAGATTCTAATGCTGCAGGCCCCGGAAAGAAACCACACATTTTGCAGCAGGGAGGCAGGGCAAACAGGCTAAGCAGACCTCAGATTGGCCAGTTTGCATGTCGCAGTGGCCTCTGGGTCTTAGTGAGGCCACCCTAACTGTCTGGTAGCAGCCCAAGCCTGTGACTGCTCAGCGCAGGAGGCGACTGGACGTCGGGACTCCAGGGGGCTGGCCCGGACGTGACAGGTTCTCTCACTGGTAAGTCACTGAGTGTCCCTGGGATCGATTTGCCAGAAGAGGACTCCTCAGCAGGCCCAGATGGTGAAACATAAGACAGAAAGACACACTTGAGACAAGACAGTGCACAAAAGTGGGTGAAAACTGACTGCTTTCCACAGTGATACAACAGGCAGGCTAAGAAGACCGCCAGGCCAGATTCTTACAGCTGCTAGAGAGCAGGAGCACACCGGTGCACTGCCCCGTGAAAAACAAGGATCAAGCACAAAGTCAGTGAACTGAGCAGCCCCCCCACACACACCAGCGAGGACGTCAGCACAAACCACATCAGGGAGGGAAGAGCTCACACCAGAACCCGCCAACTCCAGGACCCAGGCAAGTATCACCTGTGCCTGTCACAGAGAGACGCACAAAGAAATGTGGCACACACCCACAGTGGAATATTATTCTGCCATAAAAAGGAATTAATGTCATTTGCAGGAGAAGGGGTGGAACTGGAGATCTAATGCTAAACGAAATAAGTCAGACACAGAACACTGAATATCGCATGGTTTCTCTTATATGACAAACCTAAAATGTAAGTAATAAATGAGTGAAATAAAGAAGATATAGGAGGAAATAAGAAGGAAGACCTTCAGCACATGGGGACAGGGTTTGGGGAGGGAAAGTGATCAGGATGTTACCCGCCTGTGCTAATTTCCCAAAATGAGTATCGCTGTAACGCACTGCAAACACACACAGCAAGAAAAATCACATCAGGAGCCTTTGGCTACATCTCTGGGCACTGTGACCGCCCCCCAGGACAATGCCTGCCAAGACCCAAGCGCCCTGGGAACCCAGGCTCCAGGCCCACGCTCACCGAGCCCCAAGGCAGGAGTGTGTGGGGTGCAGCCCCCGCCCTGGGAGGAGACACTGGGGAGGCAGCACTCAGCTCCAACCTGGCTTTCTCCTCCTGTCCTAGGTCCTGAGCTTCCCCTGCGGAGGCCTCACGAGCAGGACCTCCCAGGAAGGCCAAGGCCCAGGGCGATCCACGTGAGGCTGCCGGTGCCCCCAGGTAGGTCCCGCTGCACCCACAGCCCACCCCTCACCCCAGAGCTGCAGTACCTCCGACTCAGGTCACTAAATCAACCCCAGCCCTGCTTTCTGGTTGGGAACAGAATGTGGCCCGTCACCAAAACGCTGCGGCCAGCTTTACAGTTAACCTTGCTTTTAAGCGATGAAATTTCCTTTCTAATCTGTTTATAAATATATGTCGCTCATTTCCAAGTCCATCACATCCATAAAACGCTTCAGTCTGGTTTTCCAGAGCATTATAGGGTCACTGGAAATCATATGAGGTGTTCATCTGAATTTGCCTCTTAATGTGTGGCATAGTCTGGCAGGAACGGGCCATATTTAGGGAGCTCACAGTTTTCAGAAAACCAAAACCCAAGCCTCCTTTCCGAGAAACCCCTCCAGGTGACAGGGCTGCCAACATCCCTGGCCTCCAGCCAGTGGTGCTGGAAGCAGAAAGACAGGCGTCAGCTCGTGGGCCAAGGTCCCTCCCACCCAGACTGCTCTTGGGTTTTCTGTTGGCTTGTTTTGTTTTATTTGTTGAGGGGATGGGGGTGCTGGAGTTTGAAGGAGGCACTGTACCACTGAACTATATTCCAGCCCTTTTGTACTTTCATCTTGAAATGGGTGCTCTCTGTGCTACTGAATTGCTCAGGCTGGGGCTAAACTTTTGAGCCTCCCACCTCAGCCTCCCAGCATGCTGACAACTTTCCACTGTGCGGTGGATTTGCTCCCTGCCCCTGACTGGAAAAAATGATCAAAGGGCCAGGGGTGTGGCTCAGCGGTACAAATTCTTGCCTGGTGAGTGTGAGGTCTTGAGTTTGAGTCCCGGTACCAGAGAGAGAGGAGCAAGCCTGAGAACAAGTGGATATACCACCCTCACCTCCCAGGACGGCGACCAAGGTAGGCGTGAGGTTGTTCTCCTGCCTGCTCGTGCCTGCTCGTAAGTCTTCTCACTCTGCCTCCCCCTTTGCTTTTGAAGATGATGCCCTGTCTGAGGAGCCAGCCCCACTCCTGGGCCATCTACCCCCAATTACAGGGAGAACCAGTCTGGAGAGCCAGGGCAGCCCCGGGACGTCAGGCCTTGGCGAGGTGCCCCTCAGCCCCCAGCACACTCGGGCACCGGCAGCAGGACAAGGTACCGGCTCCCAGGGGCCTGTTCCCCTTCCATTGCTTTGGTGGCTCCCTTCAGAGCCCCGTGACTGACATGACCTAAACTGCCTGTGGGAAAGGAGAGCCCTGCAGTGTGTCTGTGACGATGGTGGTGGGAATAAGGTTCTCTTGAGGGTGCGTCCCTCTGCCCACAGCTGCACGTGCGACATGCAGCTGGAGTCACCCCAGGGCTCAGAACCTGGCCCTCACCCCCCCCCCGGAGATGGGGGGACCTGAGTGCCCTGCCAGGAAGTGTCCCCAGAGAGGTCGCCTCCAGCCCGAGGCTGAGCCCAGAGTGGCAGCAGCTGCACAGGGCTCACGGCCCATTGATCCCAAGGCAGCTCTTACAGCAGCGGCTGCTGCCAGTGGGAATCGCCCCGGAAACTCCCAGGGGAGGCGCTGCTGCAGAAAGACAGGAGGCAGAGGCCCTGGAGGAGCCAGCCCTCAGGGGACGCCATAGACTGGCAAGGAAGGAGGCGTCTGTGCTCACTGCAGAGTCGCACTCAGCAAGGACGAGGGAGCTAAGCGCCCACACCCACACAGAACACTCCTTTCCTCCATGCGCTGGGAGACAGCGTCCTCTGTGGTCATCAGGCCCGTCCTCCCTTCCTCTCCCCAGAGCAGACCTGTGGGGAGTCTGTATGCGTAAACTAAATACAGGGATCACTAACCCCATTCTGTTTGCAGCTTCTCTGTTTAAAGCCAAGATGATGGGAACCCAATTCTCTCCCCTCCTCCTCCCAGCCTTCTCTCTCCCCCTCTCCCCAAAGGC
>PVJX010012709.1:0-49554 GCA_004027295.1 Dolichotis patagonum | reverse complement strand
ATACTATTGTGTTATGTTTGATATTATTGTAATTGAAACTATGCTCAACTATAGCAGAGTAAGAGATATGGCGTTAGATACTGTTGATGTCCAGTTGACTTAATGTAAAGTACTGTGTTGCCTATGTTGTCCTCTTCTGATCTGCTCTGTACTGCCCCCTTTTGTTTTATTCTCTTTTAAATAAAAAAAAAAAAAAAAAAAGGATGTCCACTATCAACACTCCTATTCACTAACTTCTGGAAACGTTAGCCAGAGCAATTAGACAAGTAAGAAATAAAAGGAATAAGGATAGGAAAGGAAGAAGTTAAATTATTATTTCAGATAGCATGATACTCTAGATACAAAACCCCAAAAATTCCAACCAAAGACTATGAGAGTTAATAAACAAATTCAGCAGCATAGTTGGATACAAAGTCAACACTCAAAAATCAATAGCATTCTTGTACACAAACAACAAACTCACTGAGAGAGAAATTAGGGATCAATATTTTTCACAATAGCATCCAAAAAAATGAATCTTTGTTAGGAATCAATCTAACAAAGCAAGTAAAAATTGATACTGAAAATTATACTACTCTAAAAAAGGAGATTGAAAAGGATCTCAGAAAATGGAAAGAGAACTCCTCTTCATGGTAGGAAGAACCAACCTTGTGAAAATGACCACACTCCCCAAACTGTTACACAGATTTAATGTAATCCCAATCAAAATACCATTAGCATACCTCACAGATCTAGAGAAAACATTCCAAAAATTCATCTAGAAACAGAAGAGACCAAAAATAGCAAAGGCAATCCTGGGCAACAAAGGCAAGGCAGGAGATATCATAATCCTTGACTTGAAATTATACTACAAAGCTACTATAAAATCAGCATGGAACTGGCAACCCCCCCCCAAAAAAAAAACAGACCTGAGTATGAATGGAACAGAATAGAAGATGCAGATAGAACTACAAACACACTCAACCACTTCCTCTTTGACAAAGGGGCCAAACCTGTTCACTGGAAGAAAGATAGAATCTTTAATAAATGGTGCTGGATAAACTGGCTTTCCACATGCAGAAGACTTAAGACTTGACCCATGAATATCATCATGTACTAAATTAAAGTCAGAATGGACCAAATATCTAAATATAAAAACAGAAACACTATATCTACTGGAAGACAAAGTAGGTAGAAATCTTGAAGACATAGGGGTAGGCTTAGAGTTTGTGAACAAAAACCAAACTGCACAGGGAAGTACTTCAAAGAATCAACATCTTATTAAAAAGTTTTTGCACCTCAGAAGAAATCACCAACAGAGGGAAAAAAAAACCCACAGATTTGGAAAACAATTTTGCCAACTGTCCCTCAGACAAAGGACTTCTATCTAGAATGTACAAAGAATTGGAAAAAATCAGGCCCACCAAATTCAAAGACTCATTCTAAACATGGGCAGCTGAGATGAATACACAATTCTCAGATGAAGAAATACAGATAGCAAATATGTGAAAAGATGTTTAACATTATTGGTCATTTGAGAAATGCAAATTAAAACAACACTGATATTCCATCTCACTCCCCAAAGAATGGCACACATCCTGAAATCAACCAATAACAAATACTGGAGGGGCTGTGGGGAAAATGGAATGCTTCTCCACTGTTGGTGGAAGTATAGACTGGTGTAACCAGTCTAGAAATCAGCACAGAAATCAGCACAGAAAAGTAGGATTAGAGGTTCCATTCGACCTAGCTATTCACCTTCTGGTGAATTAAAAACATCATACCACAGTGATATATGTGCAACCATATTTATAGCAGCACAATTTGTAACAGCCAGATTTTGGAAACAACCTGAAAGCCCATCAGCTGAGGAATAAATAAAAAAGATATGGTATGTTTATACAATGTAGTACTACTCAGCTATAAAGAAGGATAAACTCAAGGCTTTTATAGGTAAATGGATGCAACTTGAGACCATACTCATGAATGAAATAAATCAGAGTCACATGTGTAAACAGAGTATTGTCTCCCTAGTGTAAGGAACTGAAACAGTAAATAAGATCTAAAAGGTATAATAGATATTGTGAAAGGCAACCCCCCCCAAAAAAAAAAACCTGCTCAAAAGGGAAGAACAACTGGTATGGGAGAAAAGAGGAAAGAAGAAAAGGAAAAGAAAAAAAATATATGTATACATAAAAGCTAACATAATTGTATTACTAATTCTATTAGTTCATGTAAAGGAACTGTTAGTGCACATATTATTTAATTGATTTTGCATACCTGTATCTGGCAATCTGAAAAACTATTCTGAAGATAACAATATGCAATATAACAACCATTGTTAAATTCCTATCATCTTGTCTTGAAATTCTATATCGCTATTGTTTGGAAGTTGTCTTTTTGTTGTTGTCGGTTTCTTTTTTCTTTAAAGTAAGAGGGGAGAGGGTTGGGGATGTGGGTGAGTGCAAAGGCTCAAGTGCCATAGTACACATAAACAAACCCCTGCCAGACAGCAGGAATTGGACAGGACATGTGTGTGCTGCCTTGTAAGGACTCTTAACTACCCCTTGTTGTAGCAAATTGATGTCTAAAGAAGCTATTTCCTCCTCCTCCAAATCAATCCAAGGGTCAGAACTGAAGTAAAAGCTTTACTGCAAAATAGACCCCCAATCCCATTAACTTTCCTCTCGGACAACTGCTAAATTTAATTTTCAAGCAGATTTTGTTTGATTTTATTTTTTAGATTAAGTCTCACTGTGTAACCCAGGTTGGCCTCAAACTTCTAATCCTCTTGCCTCAGCTTCCCAAGTGCTAGGATTATAGACATGTATCACCAGGCCTGGGTGAAGCAGATAATAGCAGGTTTGCTATTAACATGTTCCTGCTGGCTTGACCCACTGGTGGTATGTAGATAACTGTCCCACCAGGCAGCTTGAACTACTGGTGGTTAGCTATATAATATTAGACAATGGAATGCAAAATCAGAGTCACTTGGAAGTGAGACATACAAATTACAGCTCTTTTGGGAACATGTTAAAACAATTAAGTAAAATGCCTGAGCAACGATATTTTCCTTCACTATAAAAGAAATCACAGAGGCCATTTTTTTATTGTTACTGGGGATTGAACAAATGACCTTCCACTTGCTAGACAGGCACTTCAGCCACTGAGCTAAATCCCTGGCCCACAGAGGCCACAGTTTTAAGATTTGCTCCATAATGAATTAACAGTAACTCAGATGAAGATGCTGGGAAACTACAAAGCTACGCTGAGTGCAGTGCTTCCTGGGCAGGAACAGCTCTCCCCATGGCAGCGTGGCACCACAGGGTTGCCCAAGCCTCCAGGGCTGGACAACCTCATGCTTGAGTCACTGTTCTTCCAAAAGGTCAGCTAAAGTAGCAAAAAGTGATTTAAAAAATCTCGATGTTCTAGTGACCACTACCGACATAAACCCTTAAAAAGTACCATGGCCATGTATTTGCTTTAAAAATGTGACTGAAACATTTCAGGTAAAAACCTGAAGGCTTTGTTTTTCATTTACATATAACCAATCCATCTAATCTGCATACACAAGACTGAATTTTTATTCAACTTTCTTCATACAATGTCTCTTTTAAATGGTAGGAAAGTGTTAGATGCTTTTTATAGAAAGACTAAATTCTCCTCCTATTCACAGAGAGCTTTGGGGGTGAAAGGTGACTTCCCATGGAGCGGTGGATGCATTAAATCCTGGTGAAAAACAGAAAGACTGTGTGTGACCCAGTGTCAACAGCCTGGCTGTGGGCAGGCCACACCAGTTACCCAGTGCACACACCACAGCTCATGGGAGACAGCAGCACAAGTGTGACCGCAGACCAGGGAAGACAGCCCTGGTTAGAAAGACATTAGCCACTGCTTATTGCTTCTGCAATGCAATATTCTCATACTGGGTTCACGTCTTTTTTAAAAAAAACAGATTTTTCTGGTGATATTTAACTTTAAAAAGGTATTCTAGTTCTTTAACCCTCAGAAAATGGTATTTTTTAACAACTAACCAAAAAAATAATCAGAAGCATGTATCTTTGCCCAAAGCTCCAGAGAGTTAAAATGTAGGAAATGTCTGTAATTTGTGTTATATAAGGCACTCTATTCTACTTTTTTCTTGAAGGAAACTTTTTCTTTGGTTTCTTGCAATTTTTCTGTGAGTCTGTCCTTGGTTTCCTCCATCTTCTCTGTGATGAGCTCCTTGGTCTCCTCCATCCTGTCCTGCAGATACTCCTTGACTGGTGGTGGAGTCGAGATGTAGCCACGACCACGTAAATATTTCACCATGAAGGATGTTCCTCCCAAGGTCACTGTGTAGCGGGCGGGTGTTGCAATCTTTAAAAGAAAGCAACCAGGCAGATCAACACGTGATTATGACTAAAATTAAGTTGGGGTTTAGTACTAAGCAATAATCAGTCAGTGTAAATGCTTCATTGTCTCACAAAAGAAGCTTTCTTCTGTACACATTCTGTGAATGCCTGTCCTCATATGACCTAGCCCAGATGCATCCTTGGCCACATGTAAGCAAGCTTTGGGATAGGATGACCTGGTGCCCCACCAGCCCCAAGGGCCCCCCTTCTTCCATCTCACCTCTGCCAAACCCTGAACAGGCTTTACTGGAGGCAGCAGGAGATTTCTGTGCTTGTCAGAACATGGATTCCTCAAAGCACGCAGGACAGCCCACACATCCCTAGATGGATACCAGTGTGCCAGCATGCCTCCATGCACAGCCTCACATACCCCCCAGACCTGGTGCAAACACATGGGAGGAGGGTAGGATCCTCAATTTCCAGGGGCTGCATGTAACCAAAGAAAAAAACTTAGGTTTCAAGACCTGGTCTCAAGGCCTAAGCATGACAGGGCTGAGCTATGGATCACAGAAGGGTGGGCACAGTCAGTTATATTACTATCAGGCAGTTGGAGTAGCAAGTTCAAGCATGCTCTCTATAACTAGGAACTTGATAATTTATTAATTCAATACATTTTAATATGGAATCACTCAACACTTAACACTTTAGCCCTCTAGACAAAATTATAACCAAAGAGAGAATATCCTAGCATTCCAGAGGATTCTAATAGGGATGGCAGAATAGAACAATGCTACTTTTGAATAACACTATAAACTGTAATTCTAGGAGCTTTTATACAACAGAAGTAAAATAAAATAACATCTAGGGGCAAAGCATTTTCTACTTCTTTTCCTTCTTAAAGAGAAGCATCATAGACCCTTAGGAGATTTTTGTCTGTTGTGAAGAATGGCATTAACATGGCTAAATTCCACAGTTTATAATGTGTCTTTCCTTCTAAAATAAAGATTCACAGGTGTAGAAACTTTATAATGTCTGAATCTAGAAGACAGGTTATGAATGTCTAAAAGCACAGCTAACAACTGGGCCCAAGAGCCATCATAGAAAATAATTTGTGTTTTATTAAACCGTACTACTTTACTTGCTAGGAAAAGATGAACTACTAGAAACAGTAAAATAAATGTTAAATGTCACTAAGAAGTTGGGTGGCATGAAGCTCTGATTAAACAAAACAAAACATCAACAGGGGAAATATCGAGAGTGCGACCATCACCTTGGCCACGTGAGCTGGGTGCGCTGTGGAGGATGAAGCCCTAGCTGTGCACAAGGCACCTCCTCCTGAAGCCTCTTTGTATTCACATTTGAAAACGTTATGTGAAAGGTGAAATATAGTATTTTAAGTTTAATAACAAGCATTGTGAGCTCATAAAAGTTCTTTGTGGAATGAGCTGGGAGCACCCACCTTGAACATGGCATAGGCCGTCAGGGCATTTCCACTCTGGGAGTTTTTCAGGATGTTCACAACACTATCAGGTAACCCGATGAGCTCTAGAAAAGGAACAAGATTCACTCCTCTAGGAAGGAAACAAAGTAAGATTCAAGTAAATAAGATTTTAAGGATAAATATCTTCAAGAGATTATTACCATATTGTGTGCTAGTTATATTTTGTTTATAAGTTGATTCTGCATTGCTGAACACTTTAATTTCACTCTAAGAATATCTTACTTGAAGTACAATAGTATACCCAGAGGCATCAATGTTCAGTTGTATCTTACTATCTGCATGAGATATGAGTGTACTTAGATAGTAAGGCTGAGGTAGGAGGATCACAAGTTCAAGAACAGCCTGGGAAACTTAGTGAGACACTCTGTCTTAAAGTAAAATAACATAAAAAATAAAATAATATTACATAACATAAAAATAATATAACATGCTGGTGCAGTTGTGCAAGGTCATAAATTTAATCCCTAGTACTAGTGTGTGTGGGGGGGGGCACAGAAGCACTACAGCAAAATTAATAACCTTAAACTAAGAGAACAGGGTCAGAATAATTTACCTGACCTTTGTCCCCTCACCCAATTCAACTTCCTCAGAATGCTCCAACTCACATTTCAAGACTTCACATTTTTCCTCCTGCCTTTAAAATTCACAACAGGGTAGACTATTTCTGTAAAGCAGGGATACTTAAGTACAGTAAGTCTCTGACTTACAAATGAGTTCCATTCTAGGAGAGCATTTGTATGCTGGATTTGTTTATAAGTCCAACAAAGTGACATACTTGGTGACATACCTTTGACACTAATATACAATGTACATTGTTTTTAAAATTAAAACTAGACCTTTATCTTTCATCATGCACTAAACTAAAATCTAAATGAATCAAATATCTATACATTAGAACAGAAAGACTAAATCTCCTGGATTATGGAATAGGTTTGCACTGGTGTAGGCAAAGACTTTATGAACAAAACTCCAATCATATAGGAACTATCACAAAGAATCAACACCTGGTTTCTCATATTTAAAAGCTTTTGCACAGCAAAAGAAACAGCCAACAGAATGAAGAGACAACCCACAGTGTGGGGAAAAATTTTTACCAGCTGTTCCTCAGACAAAGGAATACTATCTAGAATATATAAAGAACTAAAAAAAAAAAAAAAAAGACCAGACCCCCAGCCAAATTTAAAGACCTAATCCAAAAATCAACATCTGAAAAGAATAGACACTTCACAGATGAACAAGTACAAAGTGCAAATAAATATATTAAAAAATGTTGAAAATCACTGGTCACTTGAGAAATGCAAATTAAAACAATGGTGAGATTCTACTTCACCACAGAAAGAATGGTTATTATCAAGAAATCAACCAATAACAAATGCTGGCAGAGCTGTGGAGAAAAAGGAACTCTTTTTGATGGGAATGTAGACTGGTACAACCACTTTGGAAATCAGTGTGGAGATTCATCAAGAGACTAGGACTATAGGTTCCATTTGATCTAGTTATTCCCTTTCTTAGTATCTTCCCAGAAGAATTAAAAGTATCATACCACAGTGACATATGTACACCCGTACTTATAGTGGCAGAGTTTGTAATAGCTAAATCTTAAAAACAAATGCTCTTCAACCAATGAATGGATAAAGACAATGTATTTTTTTAATATAATGAAGGACTACTCTGCCATAAAGGATAAATTTGAGACATTTCTAGCAGATGGATGCACCTTGAGACCATATTCTTAAGTGAAATAAATTGGACATACATATATAAATACCACATTGTTTCTCTGGTGTGAGAAACTGAAAGTGTAAATAAGGACTAAAATGTATAAAAGATATTGCGAAATACAAAGAAAATGTTCAAATGGGAAGGGCAACTAGGGAGGGGTGAGGGAGAAAGGAAGGAAAAAGAAAAAAATGGAAAAAAGGAGGAAAAAATAGAAACAAAGCTTTTGTAAATAAGGAGGGGAAGAGGAGTTGTAGGGAGGGTAGGGGAATGGGAAGAGAAAGAATCAGGTTGTATCATGTACAGGCACAAATTCCCTGTGATGAATATGATCATTATCTATACTTAAAATCTACCAATAAACTTAAATAATTAAAAAAAAACCTAAGGGCAATTCAAAAGACTTATAAATATCAAATATACCCTAAAGTGATTCCATGACATACTCCCTGAATCTTCCACAAAGAGAGGCACAATTTCTACAGATAAAACACAGCAAACGGCACAGTGAGTAGAGCAGCAGAATGAAGGGATGGACAGAAGCAGTCAGCACAGTGTGCGCCAGCTAAGACGGTGCTGTGTACACAAATCTCTTGGAGCCTGTGCTTCCCAAGCACCATCCTGGGAAGTGAAAAACTTCTGCGTGGGGTAGGCTTCACTGACAACTGCTCTAGTCCATCAATGCTTTCATCTCAGGCATTCAGTATAATCACTGAATAGCAGTGCATTCTGAAAAGTATGACAACAGTGGACAAAGAAGGAGAGCTGACTGCAGGAGCCAAGTACAGCTTGCGCAGAGCACCAGTAACCTGCTCCTAAGCAAGATGGCATGTATTACCTGGGAGGAAGGTACTATATTTTAAAATGATGCATTTAAAAATGTTATGTTCCACAGCACTGGGGATCAAGCCACCAGGTACTTTGGAAGGCCTGACCTTGAAGTCATGAAGTGAGCAGTATCAAAGCACACATCTGAGACCCGTTCATTTTCTGTTTTCCTGATAGCAGCCAGGCTCTGCCGAAAGGTACCTTATGAATTTCCCTCCCTAATCAGTCATACAGCAAAACAGCTATTTGCTTACATTTATAAACACTCTAAGAAATGTGTAAGTACAGAATTCATGGTGCCGGCGAGTTTCTAAGATCAGTACTTCATCTCCAGGCTCCTTGTACCTGTGGAAGAGCTAACAGGGTTTTCAGCCCAATCTCCCCCTCCCCCCCGAGTTCTTCCTACTTCTGCTGGCCTAGACTGTCTCCTCACTCATTAGGTGGGTAAGACTGCTTCATATGGTCACTGAGGGTTAAACAGGGAGACCCACAGGGAACTGTTTAGCACAATTCCCCTTCACAGCAAGCATTAGCTGTTCACCTTAAAACATGAAAAATACCTTCAGAGTAGTTGTTCTCTATCAGAGAAAGACACAAAAGCATTAAAAAAAAAAGTTAAGGGTTTCAATCAGCAGAACAATGAAGGAAATTAATACTGATAAACAAAAGTGGCCAAAGAAGCAAAAACTTACTTTATGGCTGCATAATAAAAAGTTCCAAACCAAACACCAGAAGTTATTAGATGCACAGGAATCAAAACCTTCCCATATTGTCTAAATGTCTTCTTAAATCGCTGATAAAGACCAATAGATTTGTCTTGCAAAGGATCAGGCTCTTCCTTTTTATCTGAAGGCGTTCCCTGCGTGGTGCTGGATGATAAGCCCCTGATAAATGGAACATCCCACACCCGTTGTTCATGGCAAAGGACCCTGGGCTGAGGAGGCTGTGTCACCAGTGGCTTTCTTTCCTCTGCCAGGCACTGGGCAGCAGATGAGTGCAGCAACCGCTCCTGAGGGCTTTGTGCCCAGACCACTCTGGACTTGGCATAGTGTAAAAGCAGTGGTCCCTTCACATGCTGATGGTGTCCAAACAACCCAGCTGTCTGTGACTCCAAGCACATCCTGGGTGCCAGCCAAGACACAGTCCGTAGTACATTCCACTGCATTTTGAAGGATGGGGATGGGCTGCAGCTTCTACAGAGACTAGGTTTGGAAACAAAAAGTATGTTATAATAGGTTTTCGTTTTAAACCAATCCACTTAAATATTAACCATCTTCTGGCTCATAAAAAGACAACATTGCTACCTAACGTAAAGGAAACTGTTAAGGTACAGTTTTTAAACACTGTAACTTTTAAATTTCATCAACATGCATCCTGTAAATAGGACACAGTAAACTGTCCTGCAGTCATTAAGAAAGCTGGTGTTTACAGGTTCACTTGGAAGCAGTACAGCACAAGACCTGGGGCTGGGTGTTGAGGTCACATAATTCTGCCTGATTGCCTTTCATACTCCACCCCAAGTCTACTGCACAGTTGAGGACTTTGTCACAGGGCTGTCACAGGAATCGAATGAAACTGCTGATGTATCAGAGCTCCTGCAAATCAATCAATATCACACAAGTCCAGGTGTGATGGGCAGTTATATCAATACCTCCTAGTCTAGGATGCCTTGAGAATAAGTGACATAAAGCTGTAAGTCATACTTTATGGGAGGCTGAGATGAGACAGCCCGAGGTTTATCTTTTTCTCCCCTTATATCATGGGTGAAAAAAAAAAAAAGGATATACCATTGTTTTATTATTTGATTCAACATCCCCATGGAATTAAGAATTATAAGACACATTAAAGAATTTTATATTATAAAAACAATTTTTCCCGAGGAAGGCAGTAAAATGTAATTGTGAAAGACCATGGCCTTGGGAATCAGACATACTCAACTGAGCCAACAGCAATATGCTGTGCAAAGGACTCAGCTTCTCTGGGCTGGGCCTCCCCCTGGCAGATTCCTAAACACACTTCATCCCTGGCCTCCAACCTGTGCCCTACCAGCCACCTTACTAAAGTACTTCTAACACATTGTTGTGGAAAACAGGACACCAGAGTTTTCTGGATGCCATAAGGAGATAGAGGTGCACTCTGGCAAGGCAGAGAAAGGTTTTTATTTGGTTGGCCTGGCTCAGAGAGGCTCGCACCTCATAACCTCTGAGTCCCGAAGATAGTGTCACAAAGGTCTTTATTAAATTGGTGTCAGAAAAAACAAGATCAAAACAAAGGCAGTTGTTAAAAAATGGCAGGTGTATAACTCTAGCCATTCAGCCAGTCTCAGATAGAGAATCTAACTTAAAATGAGAGAGGTTGAGATGGATTTTGCCCCAACACTGGCATATCAAAGCGTGGCCTGGGCTGGTGGAGGGGGCAGAGAGTATGTTCAGCCAGGACAGAAACTATTGCGGTCCTGGGAGACAGGATCACCCTTTAAAATATACCAATTTCTTCTTCTTTATAGCCATGTAGGAAAGTTGTAGGCATCATGTAAAAACAATAAAATTTGAAAAAGCCACAGGGGGAAAATGATTCAGCCTTTTATTAGTTTTACAAAACTGAGCTTTGCATTACCGTGTACAAGGGGAATGTGGGTGAGGGCTGCCTGTGTTCTTATGTGTATTCCTGCATCTATGCATCTTTTGAGCCTATGCTAATGGGGAGGATATCAGTTACCGTAGTTGGGATTATTTCCTAAAATTTGTGAAATGTAAAGTTTAGTTTCATTTTTTCACAATAAAATTCCTTTCCAACATTTCACTGAGTTTTGGTCTCTTGCAGCATTTATTCTAAAAGTCTCCTCTAGCCACACTGTCTCCAGGGGGTCCTGGACCTGGCTTTAGCACAAGTGTTTGCTGAACCTACAATGTGTTTCTTCTCTTAAGCCTTTTTCTTTTACATGACAGTATTCCAGTTGTGGAAGTTCCAGGAGTTTCTTAGGTACCTCGATTATCAGGTGTTTATGTGTCTGAATAAAATAAAGAAAAATGATTTTTTAAAAAGCATTTTTCTAAGCTTCCAGTTTGCACTTTCTCCTTAATTCCCCAACTATCCTTTCCTAATTTTGAAAAAATATTTTTGTCTTCTCCATTTTTTATTGCCTATTTTTAAAACACTTTTGAGGTCACCCTTTTAAGGTATGGAAACCAGTGAGTTTTGGTACAGTTATAGCTGTACCATCACCATGATGGAAGTTTAGGACATTTCCATCGCCAAAAGAAGAAACCCCACATCCATTAGCAGCACTCCCACCTTCCACTCCCAGCCCCAAAACTATTCATCTATTCCATCTGTCTCCCTGTGTATTCTCGGTACCTCCTGATAGGCACCGCATAACTTGGTCTCTTAGGCTGACTTCTTCCTTTGACAACCAATTAAGGGTCATCCCTCCTATCTCAATACCTCTGTTCTTTTAGAAACCTCCAGCCCAGTGGCCTCCAAATTGAGCATCAGAATCATGGAAAGATAAGCCTGCAGAATGTGGAATAGCTCTAAAATACAGATTTCTGGACATCATACAATGTAATAAGTCAATCTCTAGTGTCTGGAAGTCATTGTTCTGGTTGATCAGAGGCAGCGGTGACAGTGTCATGTATTATAAGTACCTGCACCACACATGAAGTCCACAGTGCTATCTGAAGGTGTACATAAAATGTACATTGGAATGAATGTATCTACCCTTGGCAATGGATTAAAGGATTAAAACTCTTACCAAAGGAACTTTAGTTAAAGACATTTTCTATAAGTAGTCCTAAGTAATAAACCTTTGTTTTCTTTTATTATTTTGGGGGGATACATATTTGTAGTACATCATGATTGCATTTATTGGGGAGGCAGTTTTTACAACAAATCTTTTGAATTAAGGTCCATTCATTCCTCCCATCTTCTTTCAAAGACATGCACAAGCCTCTTTATCTCTTTATCTGAAGCTAAAGACCTTATTGGAGCTACAACTGTGGACAGATAATTTCACATTCAACAGGTGCTTCTTTAAGGTTTGCAAAGTGCTAAATGATCCAGGAAAAAGAAATTCACCAGCCTGGGCCACCCCAGTAGCCCTCCTATACCATAGGTGTTATCAAAAGACTGGTGAAGAGATAAAATTAAGCTACTTCCCCCTGTACAGCAGCTTGTAGAGGGGACTGGAGAGTGGTTCCTGCACCAAACAGTCCTGTGGATTCTTTACCTGGTGTTCCCCAGTTCTGATGTTACCTATCTGGAGACAAAGTCAAACTCCACCCCTAGCTTACAGAACTCAGGGAACATGTGTGCTAGCTTATAAGAAGAACATTACAGAGAATACAGAGGTCTGGCCAGATGGGAGGGGGCACAGAGAGATAATGCAGATCTTTATATTTGCTGTATCACTTCTAGTCATTTTCATCTTCAGCTCATTCTCCTTTCTTGTGAAAAACAAGACTCCTAGCTTCTGAGAGCTGGCATCTGCATATTCTGTCACTTCTTTTGGACTAAAGAAAAGGGGGTAAATGGGTATTGCTATGTGCTTAGCAAAAAAAAAAAAAAAAAAAAGAAGGGGGGGTGTTTAAGAGTTCCATTTTACAGCATCAATTACAGTCCTCCCTTGAGGCTGGGGGGGGTGTAGAGTGGGGCTCATCCTGAGTAACTGTATCAGCATAAACTCAGGAGTTATCAAAGAGGTTTGTTATTAATATCAAAATATGTCCTGCACTTAAGAAATTCCAGGCATTTTAGGAGCTCATTAACAGGAACAAGGGGATAAAAACATATTTCCTATTCTACCTGAAGAGTGAAGTCTTGGGAAACCAAGATATTGGGATGTGTGTGTGTGTGTGTGTGTGTGTGTGTGTGGTGTGGGGAGTTCTGGTTATCTTTGTGTTACTGATTTCTAGTTTGAGGACAGTTTATATAATTTCCATTCTTTTAAATTTGATAAGGTTTATTTTATGGCCCACAATATGCCCTTTTTGAATACTTCAAGTAAATGTCTATGAATGACAATTAGATCAAGTTAATCATGATACTGTTTAGTTCAAATATCTCCTTATTGACTGACCAGAGTAGAAATTTCTGGTAATTTGTCTTTTTTCCCTTTGTTCTAACAATTTTCACATCATTTGTTTGGATCCTGTTAGGTAAATACATATTTATAACTATCTTTTTAAAAACATCTTTTTGCTATTGTCAAAAGAGAAAATTAAAGTAAACCTTAGCTTTTAGATGAGTCTGGTACACTGAGCAAATGAAGCTGGTTTTAAGACAGAAAAGGGGTGAGAAAAGCAGGAACAGAACAAAGGCAGATTGGTTAACAGTTACGTACCTGTAAGGATAAGTTGGAGGGACTTCATTATGTGGGCTAAAACTGGATTGTTTGGGGATGTGGCTATGTATAAAAGTTTTAAATTTACTCTTTTATCCCTGAAGATTTGATAATTTTAATCTCTAGATAAATCAACAATAGACAGATTAACAGGGAAAAAGTCATAACAAGTTTACTAATGTGCCTAAATATGGGAGTCATAGATAAAATAAGAGACTCAAAGGAAGGAAATATATGAAAATGTAACCTGCCAAAACCAAGCCTAGTTCTTTGGAAAAAATAAACAATTGATAGCACTCTAGTCAGAATAAGAAACAAATTGCAAACATTAAAAAGGAATAGCCTAACTACTGCTTCCACAGATAGTAAATTGATAAACAAATACTATGACTGACACAGGACACTAAGTAGCTGGGGAAGCAGGTGTGACTTGTTAATTACAAGATCCTGGAACAAATGCCCAGAGTAGGTCCAAAGCCCTGCACGTGGACTTCTCATGAGAAGCCTGAAAAACTGGGTAAGAAACACTCCACCATTTTGAAAATAAACCAATAACCCATAAGTGATTTACTTGTTCTCTTGCTCTTATAAACTTAAGATTGTTTAAAATATACTATAAATAATGCTGTCACATATAAAAACTTTGCACATCTTTTAAGTCTCCAAGAAATTCCTTTAAGTATAAATAGTAGGTTATTGAATATATTCTTAAGGTGCTTCATACAAAATTATTTAGCTCTAATTCTGATTGAATGGATATGAAAGTATGAAGACACAGGATATGTTGAGCATATCCATGACTGTATACATGCACCTACATCCCTTCCGAAGTTTAGCACTCTCTCCTGGATGACAAACTGAGCTGTCACTTCATGCTAGGGTCAGACTCCTTATCATGGCTGATTTATCTTTAAGAAAAGTTCTTCATATTATATCTCTCATAATCTGAATGAAAATGTCAAACATCAACATTGCAGAGAATCAATGGATAATGAAAATATTTTATAAGGAATATGCCATATTTTTTTCCTTAATGTGACATCTGATAGCTATCAGGCAATACTGGACCCTTGTAGCAAACTACTTTTATTTTAACAAATGACCCCAATTGCTATGCAGTCTACTTAGAAGCTCAAGCTACTAAAAAAATGTTAGCACTGTAAATGGTAAAGAAGAGCTACTATAACCCACATTTATGTTAAAAATGAAATACCATATTTTACCCAGTTTATCTGGCTCAAGAAATTACAAAGGCAATTTAGAAGAATGGAAGAATCTGTAAGTTTTAAGGCTCCCTTCAAAACAAGTGTTCTTTATAAATAAGACCTTCCATATGACTCAGCTATATCCCTTCTAAGGATCTTCGCCAAACAGCTAAAGACATCACACTATAGTGACACATGCATACCAATGTTTACAGCAGTACAATTTATAATAGCTAAGTGTAGGTCTGGGATATAGTTTAGCGGCACAATGCCTGCGTGGCAAGTGCAAGGTCCTGAGTTTGATTTCCGGTATATTAAAAAAAAAAGCTAATTGCTGGAGGCCTGTACAGTGGATCCTTGAATTACCACCAGCATTGTAGTGCTGAGTTATGACCTGAATGCTGGCTGTTTGTGTGGCTATAAACAATGACTTGCAAAGCCAGAAAAGCGTATGTAAGTGTGTCAGTCTGAGCCCAGATGCACATTTGTGGATGTGATTTTGTTCAGCACACTGTATAATCGCTAGGATTACTGCTATTAATGGCCACTAAAAAGCTAGAAAAGAACCTAAGGAAGAAAAGGAAGAGAAACAAAGCAATCACAATCGAAAAGAAGGAAACTGTGGAGAAGTATGAGAGGAGTGTTCCTATGACCGATTTCACTAATATATACATAGAACAAGTCGAAATCCACCATCTTGACAAGCTTACAGAGGAAAGATTTGTATAAGGAAGCTAGTGTAGAGAGGCCAGAGCCTTCAGTTGTTCCTGTGGTTGATGACATTGTCACTACAGCAGAATTCACAGGCTTGCAGGTAAACAGTGGTGATGCTGAGGAACTAGTAAGGGGACACTCAGAGAAATTGTCTACAGAGGAACTTCAGCAACTTCTGGCTGAGCAACAGAGAATGACAGCTGAGGAGTTTTCTAAGAGGAGGGGGAGTATCAACAATCAGTGCAGGAAAGTTCTTTGGAAACAAAGGAGATCCTGAAAAAAATGGACAGAGCTACAAACAGCTGTAGTGAAGATCCACCTAGACAGAAAACGCCAACCATTACATTCACTTGCTTAATGACAGTGTCATGTCATATACTATAGAACAGTGTTAAAGAAAAGACAGAAACAGACAACCTTAGATCAGTTTTTAATTTTGAAAAGGGATGAGATCTAGTGAGCCAGAAACAGGTCCTGGTAGGCTAGACTCTCCCATGGAGAGAAAGGCTACCAGAAAGCCAGATTCCTGATGTTCTCATGGAAAAGAACTTTCCTTCCAAGCAATAACTCCTTCCATTTAATCTTCCCTTCCTGCAAGCCAAAGATGTCAACTTGAATGGCAAGTACAATATGAAGTTGTTTCTAGTAAACTAGGCATATTTTATAATTTTTGGTGAATACACTAGAAAAATTATTGGTGTTTCTGTTAAATTATACGTATTATACAACCCTTTTTATTATGAAACACTTAGTTAAGAGTGCTTTGGGAGCTTCAGAATGCATTATGGGTATTTCTATTATTTCTTATGGGAAAAATAGTCTTTGTGAAGGACCTCCTAGATTACTCTTCTTGAAAGAAGAGCAAATATATTCATTCTGGCTAAACCTGTCCCTGTTTCCATGTGTTGATAAGTACAGAGCTGGCTAGGAAACCCCTCTTCCTTGGGTTTAAATAATACAAATCAGGCTAACCAAGGTGCTGATGTCAATCCTTGAAGCAAGACAGCCGATCAGTGTTGCCCTGTCCTGTAGCTCCCAAGAAGCATGTGTAAACTGGGTGTGAGGGAAAGTCATGCTCCACACTGTTGGCTGGGATTAAGTCTTAAGAAAGAGGTCGTAACATCGCAGGGCATAAAAAATTATACATCAGAGCTGAAGCACCAACCCCAAAACATTAGATATTGCCTCCAGTTGTGTTATGCAGATTACTCTTTCTGTGGCTCTCTTTCTCTGCATATTGCAGAGATGATTCCGGCCTCCTACCTAGCCCAGCTCACAGCACTCATGTACTTCCCACCACAACTACAGTCACTCAACCCTGATCCACTCCTCCTTGATGAATTAATAAAACCTGGGTCTGGCCCTGGGTGGGAGCCTTTGTTCCAGTTAGCCATCAGTCTAGCTGGACTTAGGACCCCCTTGGCTCCCCACAACCACAAATATGCCGTAGTGTCTTTATTCTTGCCTCGAGTTGTACTGGTAGTGGTAGGTTAGAATTAACTCGGTAGGATTCCAATAACTTTTCCAAGGGATTACAAATTCAAAATTCCTGGACTATGACAAGGACAGGGAAGGGCTCTCAATAAATCTTTACTTACAACCAACGTGAGTTACAACAATCCCTTACAAATAAGTTGAGTTCATAAGTCAAGGGTCCACTGTATATCTATCAACAAATGACTAGATAAAGAAAATGTGATTCCTACATATAATAGAATACAGCTTGGCTATAAATTTGAGAGACTCATAGGAAAATGGATGCACATGGAAAATATAATGTTGAGTGAAATAAATCAGACACACAAGCTTAAATACTGTATAATATCTCTCATTTGGGTAGAGCAAAATACAACCAAAGAGCACAATAAGGGATGGATAGGAGACAAGGGGATGTATCTCTTGCAAATGGGAAAGGTCCAGGAGAATGTGGGTGAGAGAAGGGGAGGGGAAGAAATAATTAGAATAAATATATGCCATGTTGAGGAACCTAATAACCTCAATGAATGTAAACATTATATGTCATAAACATAAGATTGATAATATCATGATTTAGAGGAGGAAGGAGGGAGCCGGGAGAAAAGGGGATTTGAAAGAAGAATAAAGCTGTGCTATGTACATGCATCAACTCAAATGAGTGTTAACTGCATGTACTGCATACATGTATTAATGAATGAAAGAGAGAGAGAAAGACAGACAGAGAGAGAGAGAGAGAGAGAACAATGACAGCAAGAGAGAGACCTTCTCTTAGGATTCATCTTGGGCAGCTGCAAGCTCTCACTTCTCCTGGCTGCCCTTCCTGCTTTCTGAGAACTCTCCTCTTGCCTCACTTGTTTGGCTGCACATGTGTAAGGCCCAGCTACCCTTTCACCTGGAGATAGTGGACCATGGCTACTACTGCTAATTCCCAAAAGAATAGACTCAGGACCATTTCACCATTTCAAGCTGCTGCTCTGGTGTACATGAATTCATGAAAATCACATTTTCCCCCAACTATATCAAGATAATTACACTGAAGTAGCAGTTTTAGCTGTGACAAGAGAAGCTAAATATTGACAGGTTCTGTTCTAAGCACTACATATATATTATGTATTTCCATGCAATGACTCCAGGAGGAGATTAAAACACGGGGAGGTCTGATCACTGAACTACACAGATGACCTGACAAACCAGATCCTAACACATTCAGCCTGCCTGTGCTCCTGACCAGTGAAATAACCAGTTGTTCTTCTGGCTATATGCATGAGAACTCCGTTGCCCATGGCTCAGTGTTCAGACTTTATTAAGCCCAGGAATAAAAAGGCTGTTTCTTAAAGGGGGCAGTTATAAGCTCATCTACCTCAAGTGGCCTGGCAGCCCTAGCAGCTGGTAGGGTTAATGGATGGGGTTGAGTAGCACAACCAAGTAAGGAATTTGTCACCTCCAAGAACTAAAGTGGCCCCTGTATTCCTTTTCCTTTATAGCTGGGGATGTGCCTTACACACTGGATCTCCCAGAAATTTCACTGAGTTGGAAACCCCAGAGCTTTTGTTGGATTATTCTCCCCCCTTATAATTTGCAAATGTTTTATTAGAAAGTCTGGAATAATTGTTACTTCTCACTTGCTAGTCCAATCAGACATAACACACATCTTATTCCATAGGCCAGGAAACCAGTGTGATAAGTCAGGTGGTTGGTGAGTATACCTTTAGTAATCATGCATTTCACAGAAATACCTACAGAATGGGTCAAGGGGAATCACCAGGCCACTTGAGGTAGATGAGCTAAACTCCAATGAGTATCTGACCTCCATAAGTGCTTATTCCAAATGGTAGGACACAGTGACATTTTGAGTCCCTGGAATTAGTGTCAATTCAGTGCCAGGGTTTATTAATCCCTGAAAAGTCTGATTATTTCCATAGGGTGGGGAAGGGTGGGGAAAAAACCAACAATGGGAATTTCTGGCAGTGTAGGGATTATTTCCTCATTCAAGGAGTTCTAGGTATGACTAGAACCTCTTCTGAAAAATGACTCAGGGACTTTCTTTTTGTAATGCAAGTGAGACTTCTGTTCACTTGATAAAACCTTCTGCTTAAACAGCTCAAATCAGAATCTAGGAGGTGTCCATCTTTCTCTCCTAGGCATCCCATGATTGATTAGGCAACATCACAGTTTTCTGTGAGTCAGATTACTTGATTACTACTTTGACTCCTACTGTTTGGTGATCAAGTGCTGCCACCTGGCCTTGTCACCCACGACTGACTGCCCTATTGCAAGTACATGTCCACAGTTCAAGGGTAGCAATTGCCACTATAATTTCTGATCAACATAAAGGAGAAACCACAGAGCTCCTCATGGATGCTCAGGCTCTTCTCATGAGCTCACTTCTCAGTCACACCTTATACGATAAACCTACTCTAATTGTCCATTTTTCCTAACTGTTTACATCCTTTCCTCTATCGTGCACGAAGGCAGGTCTTGGCAGCTGGACCTCATGTGCCTTAAGGTCACATTATGGTCCAAGCTTCGGCCCACAAACAATCAGCTAGAGGCCCTTCTAACTGCCTCCCCCCAGCTCTATGTTATAACACTGAACCCAGAAGTTCTGGGCCAAATCCAGCCTGTAAATCCAACTTCATGTTCTTTTCATCATTATCTTATGCCCTTTTATCTATGTCCACATATATTCTCAAGACTTTTCTCTATAAAAAAATCACGCAGTGTTTTAGGAATGTAGCATACCTCCTCATGGGTCACATTTTGTAGCTCATTCTTCATGATCTTCAGGACTTGACCCCATTTATAGGTCTAGAAACAAGGAGGGTATTGGGGGTAGGTCCTGGGAGAACCAGCAGTGTCCTGCAAGGAAACTACCTAAAGGGAGGCCATTCCATTTTTCTCATACAAAGTAGGATTAATCTTGCCTCACAGAAGGTGAAGGACTGCTTCAACTTGCAAAAAAGACTGAGTAGAGTTTAGGGCTTAACATCTCCAACTTAATCAGGATCTTCCCATATATCCTCATTCCAAATTTGGGGACCCCCATCCTTTCCAATCAATGTCATTCTAACAGCAGATATCCTATGAAGGTGGAAATGCAACTTGCATCATATATAATTCAGCCATTTATAGGATGAGTCTCTGTTTTTTTTTTTTTTTTTTAGCAACCTCAGTGCTGAAGCTATAGGAGACAAGTGTTTTTTTCAGGATAGACATAGAAATTTTCAGGCCATTTAAGTGAATCTTGAACTGAGAATTTGAAGTCCTGAGCTCATCCTTTTCTTTCCTACTTTATCAGGCACAGTGAAGAACAATAAACCAACCTCATTGTGCTCACTAGTTTTGACAAACACATTGTAAATTATCAAATACATGATCACTCAGACCTTTACCTTCTACAAGTATTTCAATTGGAGTATCCAGTGGTGATATTTTGCATATCTCTACTGCCATATCATGCCATGAACTATCAATATCCTCTTTATTACTAGAAAGAGTCATCTAAAGGATGTACTTGGATTAGAGAATTAATCTCAGATATCATGGGACTAATCAGAAAATTCATCCTTATGATTCTCTAGAACAACTCTCAGTGCAAAAGTGATATTAGCCAGGATGATCCAGGAATACAAAACCAGATATACAGATGGCAATATAGATATACAGATAGAGAGATATAGACATAAACATAAATATCTACAACTAAATCTAGGCAGACATACAGATTGTTATTGAGGGTAAATTCCTTAAAGTCAACTGAGTGTTGTCAGGCATGGTGGCACATACCGGTAATCTCAGCACTCAGGAGGCTAAGGCAGGATTACCATGGGTTCAAGGCCAGCCTGGGCTACTTACTGAGTTCAAGGCCAGCCTGAACTACATAGCTAGATCCTGTTCCAAAAAAACAAAAGTCAAAGAAGTACAGATATTAGCTACATCTTCAAAGTACCATTATAGCAACACCTCAATTAATATTTGATTAAATAATTATATACACAGTCTGGCCAACTTGACATATAAAATTAATTATGACACATTGTAAACTTGCAAATTTCTCAACCAAATATGATTTTCAACTGTAGGAAACACTTTTTAAAGAATTTTTTCCAGGGCTGGGGATCAAACCCAAGAAATTGCATATGCTACCACTTACTGCTAAGCTGTATTATTTCCAGCTCAGAAAATATTTAAAAAGAATATTTCATCTAAAGAGACAATTTTGGTATGGAAAATATCTGAAATGAACAAGAGGAAAACTCCTTCTTCCAGGCCTTTTTGAGGAACAAACATGATACAGACACCTCTTTACTGCCTCCACAGAACTTCATTATTCTTAGGCAGTTCGTGCCATTTAAAACTTCATCATTCAGGGCTGCGGATCTAGCTCAGTTGTGTAAGTGCCTGCTGGGCAAGAGTGAGGTCATGAGTTCAATTCCTGATACCAAAACAACAACAACAAATCTCATCATTCTTAGGAAGTTTCTGCCATTTAAAGAACAATTTTATGTTTCAAAAATATGATCTTCAATTCTACAACTGAAGTTATACTTTAAAACTGCACCTCTGAGAGAAATGCTGTTTCTTATCAGTGTCTTAAAATATATTCCATCTGTCATTTTAAAAAAAATCCATGATTTTAAAATCTTTCTTGAAGATTCATTAATGCAATAAGTGCCAGAAGTGTCCAAGTGCCTAAGTTAAATCATTAAACAAAATGATGAGCCTCTTTTGGCAGAGATCATGTTTTGGCAAGATAACATCCTTATCCAGTATTTTCCCCTCTGACCATAATAATTAAGAAGTAAAGCTAGGCATGGTGGTGCATACCTGTGATATTAGCAAATGGGAGCCTGAGCAAGAGAACTGAGGATCAAAGCCTGCTTGAGATATATGCTTTAGTACACACCAAGTTCAAGGCCAGCCTGACTCTCTCAAAAAGCAAGCAAGACTCTCTCAAAAAGAACAAAACAAAACAAAAAAAGTGTAGTATCAAAACATGTTTGAGTATGTATGTCCCAGGCAACCTCTAGATCTGAGGACGGTCTTCTAACAGGGACTGTTTCATTATTAGCAGATTTTTGGTCTCTGCAGCTTGAGTCCAAATCCCCATCCCACTACTCATCAACTGCATAACCTTGGCCAAGTTCTTTACTCTTCATCTGTAAAACAAAGAAGCAAGCCAAACAAAAAAACACCCACTGGATTACACAAGAACTAAATGAGCACAAATGTGCAAAGCACCTAGCTTAGCACATTGAAGGTACTACAGTGTTAGTTACTGTTATTATTTTAATTCAATTTCTAGAAAATCAGAGATTTTTTACAAAATGTGACTTACATTATACCCATATGCAACATTAATTCATCATGAAGTTTGTATAAGTACAATTAACAGACTTATAATCTGAGAAAAAAGTTTTACGGTCAAAACTAGATCCATTTTCTCTAAAATTGCAACAGCAATTATTTCAAGAAACTTGAGCAACAGAACAAGCAGATATGGACAATGTTTACTGCCTGGTTCTAATGCCTGAACATGTGATTAGTACGTTTAGTCTAGGACCTACATATACCTTTGCAGTTGTCACTCAAACTGAATTCTCAATTTAGCTAATCACATGTTATAAAAAGTACAAATACAATTATCTGAAATTGATGGCTCTTCCTTATTTGTTAAAGGTGGTCTCTTTATTGATTCGAAGTCATTACGAGGGTTTCACAATTTAGTCTGATCGCAATTTAGAAGTGATTAGACTGTGAAATACATGCTGCAAACGCACCTTCCCCAAAGCCAAGTCTATAACTGTGCCTTAAAAAAAGTGCATGTAAAGATTCTTTTAAAGGAGCAATTTGGGTAAAAAGTTAATTCCAAAATTAACTGTAAATCTGTCACGGTTTTACACTGAAGGTGGGGAGGTGTTGAGGCACAACAATGATCACACACACACACACACACACGCATCGTAAGCCTTCTGAATTCACAGATACAGTTTGACCTAATGGAGGGGAGACAGCCCCGAACCACTGAGCTTTAGAGTTTCGGTACAGCAGATGCCTCCGATTCCCCAGTGGAAAACTGAAGTGATGGACAAAGAGAATGTGCCCTCCTCCCTCCAGCCACTGCGTGCCAAAGTTCAGCCACACAGACAACGCGAGGTGTTTGCTGCGAACAGGTGCAGGCTGCCCTTTTTCCAAAACCTGATAGCACAGCCTCCTGGGAGGAAGGCATGGTACTGCTTCCCCACACAGCGCAGTTCCCTCAGCCAGCTCCCAAGGAGGGAGGTTCCGGGGTTGACAGCTGTCCCAGGCGGGGGCCCAGTTCGCCCGCATAATGACCTCCGCACTGACAGCATGCGCCCCAGCTGAAGGTGCCCTAGGGCCTTCCCGCCCCCACGCAGGTTGCGGCCCCTCTACCTCTCCAATGTCCGGCTGCCGCGCAACGCGAAGGGCAACCCTCCCGCAGGGAGACCCACTACCCACCCGCGGCCCAGCCACGCTCTCACCGCAGCGGCTTGCCAGCCGCGCCCACCAGCAACGTGCTCCCGCGCCCTGCTGCCCGCGCGAGGCACCACGGGACTCGTAGTTCCGGCGCGCGGGATGTGACGTCCACGCCGGTGTAGCAGCACGTGAGCGCGTCCCGGAAGTGACACAACAAGACGCGAGGGTGGCGGGCCGCGGTTTCCCCAAACAGTCGCGACGGCCTAGTTGGTGAGTTGTGCTGTGTGGCTCAGAAGCATCGGGTCGCGCGACCACCAAGCTGAATGGGCGCTGCTCCGAGGTGGCAAGGTGTGGGTCTGCGGCGGGTTTGAGCGGCTCCTCTAAAGCTGAGCAGAGCTCTAGGAGTCCGCCTGCGCGTGAGACGAGGGCCTGACGGCCTCCTGGCGAGGGAACCAGAGACGCAGAGACCTGTTGTCTTCTAAGGCAGGCGTGGAAAACCTGGCTCAGTACCCAGGCAGTCAATGACTGTGGGTCTGTCTGGATAGCAGCCAGCCGCGGTCCTTAACTCTCCTCGAGGATTTTCGGGAGACAGCTCTTCTATTTGGAGTATTTTAGTTATTCGTACTTTTTCTTTTTCTTTGTTTCTTTTTTTTTTTTTTGCGGTGCTGGAGGCCCAAGCCTGGGCCTTGCTCGTGGCAGGCAAGCGCGCTCTCAGTGAGCTATTCTACGTTCAGTTTTATACATTCTTATCCATCGCTGCAGTCATCTGGACTACTGTGTGATTTATTCTGATCGCTCATGTTTTGTGATGTTACGTGTGGTGGAACAGTAGCCTGTATAAATAAAATTCACTTAAATGCCAGAGATAATTACGGCTGAAGATAATATTGTTACATTGTTTTATTTGAATGTAAAATAAATGTTTTTCCTTTTAGGAACTAAATGACAGAGAAAGAGAAATAGATATTTGATAATTCGGTGGCCAGTTTTCCTAATAATTGAAGTTGTTCTGCAAGTTACTTTTCTAAAGTTGCCCCCCCCATTCATGTCTTCATGTTTGGCACCTCTTATTTTGTTACCTCCGCCACTTATCTCTTCAAATGTTGTCGCGTTTTGGTGGATTGTTTTTAATTCTTAGGCAGCTTACTTTTATACACAAAGGCATTTAAACAAAACTTCTCTTCATAGCTTTCAGTTGTGAATTTACTGAAGCGCACAGATGTGTGTGTATGTGTTTGTGTGTGTCTGTGTGTTTTGCTTTTCCTTCTCCACTTGAATAATACAGCCTAACATTTTGATAGTATCTAGGATGTAAGCCTCTTTAAGACATAATTCACTTTGAGCTCTTTTGTAGTATGAGGTCGGTCACTTTATTGGAAGACTTGGTAGACTCCAGTAATAATTCCTGTCCAATAGGTAGTTCAGTTATTTTTGTCTCCCATTTTACATACAGGCCCACGAACATATTAGAGAAAGGACCTAGGAGTTATTGAAAGGTTGAGTCTTAGAACTTGTTTAAAGCCATTTCTACTGCCTTCACTTTCTACCTAATTGGAATTCCCGTTATGAAGAAAAGATTTCAGAAGTTCTTGCTGTAGATTTTCTTTTTCCTTTCTTGATTCATTTAGCCCTTTAGAGCAAAAGAGATACCTAAGTTTCCTTTATGAAATATTTTGATACAAAGAATTTAATGCTTTTGTCCTAACAATTTTATAATCTGTATAAAAAATCAAAACACACAAATTAGAGAAAAGAGTAATGTTTTTAATTTTTTTAATTTTTATTTTTTGTGGTATCAGGGATCAAACTCCCAATGTCACGCTTGCCAGGCAGGCACTTAATGCCACTGAGCTAAATCCCCTACCCTTGTTTAATTCTTGAGTAAGTATCATTGTACATCTTTTGGACACTCCAAAGAATGTTGGATTTGGGGATTAGGGATGCCCAACTTGTATGTGTGTTTCTATTTCATTTATCAGTTTTAATGCCTCCTAATGACTTTTGTGAATAAGATGATAGAAGTGTTGAGAAGTTGTAATTAGCACTACTAAATATTCAGAAATTCACATATTATCCACGTCAATAATGCACTCTTTAAAAACTGGGAGTTTTTAAAACTCCCAGTTGATCACTGAAATTAAATACATAATTTCTAGTTAAATTTGCTTTAAAGTCTTTTGATTAATGTTTATAAGTAATGTAAAAATTTTTGCTGTTCAAGGGTTTATGAAGTTTTACAACCAGTTCAAGTAATCAGAAATGGAAAATTCTACAAGTTCAGAGGAATGTGAAAAGTTGTCTTTTGAAGAGGTGAAAGCATCAGATTGTGAAACAAAGTCTTCACTCAATATTAATGAAACCTCAACAGCTTCTGGGACTGGGCTTTCAGAAAAGACTCCTGTCTGTGAGCAAGTGGACATAGCAAGAAAGAAGAAAAAGTTTGAGGATAGTCTTGTAGAGGAAAGTTCCAGTTGTAGAGAAGATACTCCGTCTAAGAAAAGAAATCTTGGTATTGAAATTGTCCCAGAGGAAAAAGGTTCAGGTGATGCTGATAGCTTTTCAAAGAAAAGAAAAATGGAAACTGATGGTGTTCCTTCTATTGGAGATAGCACTCAGAAAAAGAGAAAACTAGAACTCGACGATGTTCCTGAAAAGCAGAAAGTATGTTGAGTGTGTTTTATTTGTAATACACTATATGAGCTAGAAATGTAGAAGAGCTGTGGAATTACTAGGTTTTCACATTATTTAACTGGGTAGAATGTTTTGTTTTAACAGATATGGCTATAAGATACAGTAGGTTTTTACTCTTAGATTTTAATTCTTAATAAGGTAAAAATTGTGCTAATGAGATAATTATTTTATTTCACAAATCTTCTTTGACCAGAAACTTGAAAATCAGTTTTTATAATTTGTTTTTTCTTTATGTTAAAAACACCCAGGAATATGAGGTACAAATGTTTTACCCTTTGCCTTTTTAAATTAAATGTTCATCTCTCGTAGTTTTTTTCTGAAGTAGTTATGATGATCACTTGAGCTGATAAATTTCAAAATCATGCCCAGCTTTGTGTTCCTTTAACTGAATTAAACTATGATTGTTTCCACCTTACTAGTGTAGTTTATACAGTTTTAGGTAAGTGGACATCAAAGCCTGATACTTAGCAGAGAAATTATGAAACAGGATAGCAAATCATTTACTGCAGTGGAAATGTTTCTGAGGCAAAATCTGGAGTTGGTGTGAAAGACTACTTTAAAGAATGAGTAAAATTTTGCCATGAACTCTGAAGGAGAGAGTGGCAGGTAGGCCAGGCTTTTGTCATTGTTGTCCTCATAGCAAAAGGGAGCTATTAAATACAGTTTTAAAAATTTCGGGCAGGTTTTTTTCAGGTAAAATCTTGCTCTTAAACCTAAACTGTGCAATGGAGAAATACAAGACACTTTGGTTGAAAAGGAAAGTGAGGGGGTTTGGGAGCCCTTTACCTACCATGGACTTTTTATAGAATACCTAGAGTTATACAGAATGAAGATTGAAAATTGTTGGATTAAATAAATAGCATATAATAGAAGTCAGCACAGACTACTAATACCTAATTTCTTTATATGTATTATTAATTTTTTTTGACAGTACTGGGAATTAACCCAGTGACTGTTGAACTACATCAGCTCTGTTTGTGTGTTCATTCATTCATTCATTCATTTTTATTAGAGAGTCTGTCTAAGTTGGCCTCAAATTTTTGACCCTCCTACTTCAACTTCTGCCTCCCAAGTAGCCAGGATTACAAGTGTGCATCACCATACCTGGTTTGTTTTACTTAATTCTCATAGCAGGTTTTTGTGGGGGGTTTTTTTGGTACTGGGAATCAAACTCAGGACCTTGGGTTTGCCAGGCAGGCATTTGTGCCAGTGAGCTGTTATCTCTGGCCCTGAAGTTTTATAATAATAAATGTGTTAACATATTTCTGTTTTCTTCCTTTGTAAGAAATCCCTTTACTAATTATCTGTTATTAAATGGAACAAATCAGAACTCTGGGACAGTAATTTTTTTAAGTAAGACAGACTAAAATTATACAGATGAAAGATTAATATGTAAATTTTAAATCTGGACTTTTTAAGGGGGACTATTAGAAAACAGATCTCTGGTTTGGTAATTGTAGGAACTCTGGGAAATGCTCAGTTTACTTCAGTAGTATATTATGCTTTTGTAGGTCACATTATCTGGGGCTTTTTTTTTTTTCTTGATCCTTAATTTTGTTCTCTTACTTCCAGAAACTGGAAGAAGGACACAGTTCTGCAGTGGCTGCCCACTACAATGAGCTTCAGGAAATTGGTTTGGAGAAACGTAGTCAAAGTCGTATTTTTTACCTAAGAAACTTCAATAATTGGATTAAAAGTGTGCTTATTGGTATGATTAGTTTTTACCTTTAATGGCGTTTTAAAATTTATTTGATCAGTTACTTTGTGTGTATAGTGCTACACCTAGAGCCTTGTCAATGGTAGACAAGCACTCTGCCACTGATCTGTATCCCTAGACCTTAGCTTTCATTTATTCATTGGTTTTTTACTCCTCAGTATTAACCATATATCAAGTTATTGTATCTATTCTTTTGATTTGATGATAAAGTCTTGACTTCATAAAATGAACAAAAATTAGGCCTTTTACTACTTACTTTGGTTGACTACATAGGATGTTAATGAGTGTGTAATTGATACTAGGAAGACTTTCATAGGTGGTATGCTTCTTTATAGTTAGAATTAAGGTTATTTAGAGCTGTTAAATAATTTTTTCACTCTGTTTCTGCACAATACCATTTTGTTGGATTCAACATTCAGGTTTGATTTAGTCAAGAAAATGGGCAGTGTCATGATTTTATCTCTAGGCTTTTAGTGATTTTGCATTGATGGTCCATTGAGCTTGCTCTTCTCATGTGGTTTCTTGGGAGAAATAGCATTTACTTTGAGAATCGATAAAGACATTCAGCTTTTTGGAGAGGACATTGTGGAAACTTAACTTTGAAGTTAAAAGGAAGTAAGTGGAGAAAATAAGACTTAGAATATAATTATTGCTTTGTATATCTGGTGCATTAAGTAAATGTGCTTAATTATATGTACTAGAAAGAATAAAGTGCTTTTATTTTAATTTATTTTTTATTTTAAAAAAATGTCAGAAAAGAAAAACAAAATGCAAAAGAGAGAAACAACAGCAACAAACCCAAAACAATAACAATACGGGTTTTCAAAGCAGAATGAAAGAAATTTAACAATGGTTGTTATATTGCATAGTGTTACCTTTTTTGAAAAAAGAAAGAAAGAAAAGAAAATTTAAAAAAAGAAAAACAAAAAAATGTAGAACAATACAGAATTAAAAAAAAATAACATCATAAAATCACTAGTTGATACATTACCCATTGTCATCTTAAAAATACATGCCAAGGTCACAAAATCAAAGCATAATAGGTGGCCAGACACTTAAACATTGACAGTGCAAACTCTTCTGTTCAGTGATCCAACAGAAATTCAGTAATATGGTCATCTATCTTACACACTATACATACTGTTATACCCTTTAGAGCACTTTCCTTCCCTTTCACTTTTACAGTATCTATTATACTTTTTGGATCCCATTATTCTGTCAGTTTTTTATTATTTTTTACACTAGAGAGAATGTGATATTTGCTACTGTGAGTCTGGTTTATTTCACTAATGAAGATGTTTTTAGGTTGGCTCCATTTACCTATAAAGGCCTCAAGATCATCCTTTTTTATAGCTGAGTAGTATTCCATTTATAAAAAATACCACCTTTTTTCATCCACTGTGTGGTTGATAGGCATTTTGGTTGTTTCCAAGATGTAGCTATCACAAATTGTGCTGCTATGAACATGGGTGTACATGTATCTCTATAACATGACCTTTTCAATTTTTCAGGGAAAATATCCAATATGCAATATAACAACCATTGTTAAATTTTTCTGGGTAATAGCTGGATTGAATGGAACCTCCAATCCTAGTTTTTTGAGGAATCTTCATAGTGATTTCCACAGTGGTTGTACCAGTGTGCACTCCCACCAACAGTGGTAAAGTGTTCCTTTTTCCCCGCATCCTTACCAACATTTGTTATCAGTTGTTTTCTTGATGGCGGCCATTCTTTCCAGGGTGAGATGAAATCTCAATGCTGTTTTAATTTGCATTTCTCAAATGACCAGTGATGGTGAACATATCTTCATATATTTATTTGCCATTTGTATATCTTCATCTGAGAACTGTATGTTCATCTCCAATGCCCATTTTTGGAGAGGGTCTTTGAATTTGGGGAGTTTGATGTTTTTCAATTCTTTGTATGTTCTGGGTATAAGTCCTTTGTCTGAGGGATTGTTAGCTAAAATTCATTCCCATTCTGTGGGTTTTCTTTTCACTTTGTTGGTGATTTCTTTTGAAGTACAGAAACTTTTTAGTAATAGAAGATCCCAGTTTGTTGATTCTTTGAAGTACTTCCAGTGCAGTTTGCATTTTATTCATGAATTCTCTGCCTACCCCTATGTCTCTACTCCTATTCAATATAGTTCTGGAAATATTAGCCAGAGAAATCAGACAAGAGGGAGAAATAAAAGGAATAAAAATAGGAAAAGAAGAAGTTAAATTATCATTATTTACAGATGACATGATATTCTACATGGAAGACCCCAAAAACTCCATTAAAAGACTACTAGAGGTAATGAACAAATTCAGCAGCATAGCTGGATACAAAGTCAGTACTCAAAAATCAATAGCATTCCTGTACACAAACAAAAAACTCAGAGAGAAATTATGGAAATAGTGCCTTTCACAATAGCATCTAAAAAAATCAGATACTTAAGAATCGACCTAACCAAGAATGTAAAAGATCTATATGCTGAAAATTATACTACTCTAAAAAAGGAGATTGAAGAGGATATTAGAAAATGGAAGGATATTCCTTGCTCTTCCTTAGGAAGAACCAACATTATGAAGATTACCATACTCCCAAAACTGTTACACAGATTCAATGCAATCCCAATCAAAATACCATTAACATACCTTACAGATCTAGAGAAAATACTCCTAAAATTCATTTGGAAACAGAAGAAACCTAGAATAACAAAGGTGATTTTGGACAATAAAGGCAAGGCAGGAGGAATCTCAATTCCTGACTTGAAACTATACTACAAAGCCACAGTCATAAAATCAACGTTGTACTGGCAAAGAAATAGAGCTGAGGATCAATGGAATAGATTAGAAGATACAAACACTACTACAAAGATACTCAGGCACCTTATATTTGAAAAAAGGGCTAAGCATGTTCACTGGAAAAAAAATAGCCGCTTTGATACATGGTTTTGGAAAAATTGGCTTTCCACATGCTGAAGACTGAAAATTGACCCATGCTTATCACCATACACTAAACTAAAGTCAAAATGAATCAAGAATCTAAATATTAAAACAGAAACACTAAATCTACTGGAGGACAAGGAAAGTGGTAACTTTTAGTTTTGATGACAATTTAGTGATTTTCAAAGAAAAATAATGCATTCTGAGAACTATTTGAAGTCAGAACTAAATTCAAACACATTTTGTGTTTTCTTTCTCACTTTTTAAAAAATTTATTTTAAAGAGGATAAAATTAAACATGACAAAACAGATCACAAGACAACAATACAAGAGACACAGATTTCAAAGCAAGACCACTGGAGATCTTCACTGTCTTTTGTGTTGTCTCTTGTTTTCTTCCAAATAGGCGTCCATATCTTCACACACAGTGAATTCATACAAAACAAAATAGCATCAAACTGATCAAAACAGGATAATGAAGGCATTTTAGGTCTTCAAGACCAAACAATAGGGAAGTCAACAATGGCTGCCATAGTGGCTCTTGTTCTCTTCAAAATAGCTGTCCATACCTTCATATATGTTCAAGTTAAACAAAACGAAACAGACTACTGTCACTCTGAACAAAGAATAACAGTATTGCTAGATCTTATTTCATATGATGCTGTGGAATTCGCACTGAGTACCTTAGTGTGTCTTTTTCCTCAATGTATCTGTTCATTTCATCATGCATTATATAATCCTCGCAAACTGTCCAGAAGTTCTACGCTTGCATGAGTCTCTACATGTACGCCTATCCTTTCTTATTAAAGGTAAAAACAAAACAAGACAAAACAAATTCCTAGAAAAACACAAAATGAAAAAGACATATAAAACCACAATATAGGGTGATCTATAGTAGTTACTGTGATGTCTCTTGTTTTTTCAATATAATTGTCCATATCATCAGGCATAGTATAATTGAACATAACAGTACATAGCAATAAAATAAAAACAAAACATTGGAGACTATAGGACTTCAAAAGCAATTAATAATCACCAGAATGAGTATCCTAGTGAATCTTGTTGTCTTCAAAGTAGTTGCCTATATTCTCAGACTAGATACTATCAATCATAACAGATTCAAATAAGATCAGTCATAGTAAGACAGTGTAAGTAATACAGGGCTTTGGATTAAGTTAAAAAGAAATTAAGGATAGATACCATAGCATATCCTGCTATTTTTGGAATAGCTGTCTGTGCCCTCAAATCTAGTGCTAGTTAGTAGACAAACTGGAACAGACTAAAATCAAACTAAACAGAGTGATAAGAATAATGTGGATTTTACATTCTGATACACTGTTAACAATATCCTCTGCCATCGTTTTTTAGACAGTTCTTTCACTTTCACAAGGTGCATTGAACATTTTGGGTCCCACTAACTCCTTTAATTTTTAGATGGTGTGGAGGGGCAACCTGCTATTTACCTAAGTGGTTCTGAACCTTTTTACCCCTGGGCTTGATCTTTAGTTGTATTCCTTTGCCTACAAGGTTTTCCTTTGTTATAGCTGAGTAGTTCTGTACTGCACAAAAGTATCATGTCTTTCCAACCTATCTGTAGGTACTGGACAAGTTGCCCCTATTTTGCTCTGGTTCCCTGTCACACAGAGCATTGTTTCCTCATATTTGACTTTCGGACCATAAACTATCTTTCAAGTTAATTATATTTCCTATATAGAGCATCTCGATGGACCCTATCTCCAGATCTACTCTGCCTATGTTTCTTTTTGTTAGTGTATCAAGACCATCTGTGTTAGAGAGTATAGGCAATCTTCTCTGCCTCACCTATGCTATGCTATTTTTCTGCTGTTGGTTGTCTACTTTTCTCCTTCATTCCACTGTCTGCCCATTCATCAAGGGCTCTCTGCCACTGTTCCTGGAATCCTGGTGATTTTTTTCTTTATCTAGAATGTCCTTCAGTATTTTTTGTAGGGTTGGATTTGTGGTCACAACCTCCCCCAGTTCCTCTTTATCACGGAAGCATCTTGTTTCTCTATTAATTTTGGGAGACAGTTTTTCAGGGTACATCAATCTGGGTTGGAGGTTATTTTCTTTCAGGGCTTGGAATACTTTGCTCCAAGCTTTTCTTGATTTGATGGTTTGTGTTGAGAAGTCTACCGTGATTTTGATGGGTTTTCCTTTATAGGTGATCTGTTTTCTCTGATGGCTTTTAATATTCTGTTCTTATTTTGAATTTCTGGGATCTTGATTATTATATGTCTGGGTGTAGCTCTGTTTTGGTTGTAGGTGGCTGAAGTTCTGTATGCCTTATATATCTGAATATTATTTCCTTTTCCTATGCTTGGGAAGTTTTCCTTAATTATTTCTGTGAATAGCTTTTGTATTTCCTTTGTGTTTACCCTGCTTCTTCACTCACATTTTTTATTCTTAAGTTATAGATCCTCTTGTCATCTTCTAGCCTTTGTATTGTTACTTCCCAGTTCCTTGTTATTTTTAAGAAATCTTTCCTTTTGCGATCACACATTGCAAACCTATCTTCTTTTGAAAGTCTAACGTTAGTTTCTGTCAAGCAGTTTTGCCAGCTTTCAATGGAGTTTTTAATTTCCTGGTAATCTCTTTGAATCTGCTTCATGTAGTCTAGATTTTTTTTATCTTCATCAAAGGTTTCTTTCCTTTTTCTGTGTTCCTCCCTTCTTCCATCTGTGTCTTCTTGAGAGGTGCTTAGCATTTCTTTTATTAATCTTCTTATGTCTTTTCACTTACATTAATATTTCAGTTTTGAGTTCGTCTATGATGTCACGAAGATACTTCTTTATGTTAGCTGATGCTGTGCCTGATATTACATGTTTGCTGCCCTCGATCTCTTCTGTATTTACTTCTCCTGGACTTACATTCCCTGGGTTGGCAGCTGTGGGCTTTTTCTTGTTTCTTTCTCTTGTCATGTTTCTGGTTTCTTTCAGACCAGGTGTATAGTGGAGATCTCAGACCCTTTCCATATTGCTTATGGTTTTTCTGAAGTGTGCTGGCTAAGGGATTGCTGCCCTCTACAGTTTGCTGTTGATCAGTGAGGTGTGTGCAGGGGCGGTGTATGCTGGCCCCTCCCCTCTGAGTCAGTCAACCAGTGAGTGCCTTCACCACTGTGCCTTGCAGATGTCATCAATTTGGGACAGTTTTGTCCCTGGCTATTGGGTGCTGACCAGGGTCGTGACCCAGCCCGAGCAGATCCCACCAGTCTGCTTTGGGGCAGGAGCGACCGACTGACGCCACTGCAGTTCCAGGTTCAGGCTCATCCTGCCCAACTCCAATATGTCGTCCAGTCGGTCACCCTCTCCCCTAGGTCCAAATTCTGAGCACTCACCACGGGTTAGTGCACATCTCCACACCGGTTCCATTCTCTGTTGCGGCACGTCCTCCTGCCAAGGACCTTGGGCTCACCAACCCCCAATTTCAGCACAACAGTGACTTCAGCACCATCACTAGTCGTCTTGACTCCAAGACACCCAACGTAGCGTGGGACCAACTCTGGTGAGAGCATGTCAGGTTTCAGCCTTCCATCCACGTTTTTCTTTTCTGTCTTTTTTTTTTTTTTTTTCTTTTTCTTTTTCCTTAGTTTCTTTCTGGGTGGTGAGACTCCCTCTCCTTTTGTCCAGTCTTCTTCATGGTGGTGTATCCTAGCATCTGAGGTGCTTCTCTCAGAGAGGTTCTGTACCTTGTTACTTATTGATCTGCCATCTTCCCAGCCTCCCCTCTCACTTTTGTTTTTAACATTCATGTTAAAACATGATTTGTCAGACTCTGCCAGTTGTTATCTAAAGTAAATGAGTGGCTACTTTTTTTTTAAGGTTAATACTAGTATTTTGCAGTTTTCAACCTCTACTCTTAAGGTTTTCTGTGCATCCTAGTCCTAATTTCTTTTCCACTGTTCTGTTATCCTTGTTACTCTCAGTTGAAGCAGATCATTGGAGTTTTCATGATGTATCATTTATTTCTATGTTTTTAAATTGAGGGTTTTTGAGTCCATTTTACATGTTATTTTTGTAAGTAGGAAAATTGGTCTGCAAGATGACATTTGGCAGAATTCTCTCTATCATTTGATACTGTCTTCTTCAGTGTTCCATAACTCAGTGAGTTGCCTGCCTTTCTGGTCCCAATGCCATCAGTGTGTTCCATGCCATGATCCCTCTGCCTTTTCCTCTCTCCTCAGCAAATTCCTTGTCTTTCATTTTCTTTCATTTTGGTGCTCACAGCTTAGTAGTAACTGAGGATATCTCGTGAGTGTGATGACATTTTCTTTGAAAATAATGGTTCATGATGATGTTTTTCCTTGTTTAGTCATTCCTTGTAGCAATATTTTATTAGTGTTTTTCACTGTTTTAGTTTTATGCTATTAAAATTTTTGACAAAAAGTTAAATATGGAACTTCTGGAGTTATTTTCAGATCTTAACCAACATTGAAGGCAGAATTTGTACAAAGTATTTTAACCATCAAAATGTATACACATGAACTACTAATTGTTAAACTTAGAGTGATACAGTCAAGGAGAGTAGATGTAGGATTCATTACCCTATAAATATATAGTTTTAGACTTGGTAAATTATCTTTGTCTTACGATGTTAAGGCTTTAACTGATAATTGAACTATTTGGCTGCTGATATCTGGGGACCTGTGACTTTATCTGTTGAGTATTGATGTGATTTGGTAGATTAGAATGTTTTAAGAATTTTGATAATGATAAAAATAAAAGATAGCTGTGGACTTATGTGTTTGGGGTTAGCCTAACCAAGCACTGTTAACATTACAAAACTGCTTCAGTATATAAGAAAGTAAATATCTATCTGTGGAAAGAGTAAGTTAATAAAAACAATTGCTTTTGGCTTTTCTTTTATCAGAAGTATTAGGTCCATATTTTAATTAGAATTTGAAGTGTCTTCTATTCTTAATTCTGAAAGTAACCTTCAAAAAGCTGTCTTAACTTTATAATATGCCATAAATATACTCTTCTATCTTTTAACACATTCACAATGGAACTATAATTCGTATATCTTGCTGCCAAGCCAATTGAACCACTGGTGGTACATTCATGACTGTCCCATCAAATGGCTACTGGTGGTAGAAGTGGTGCTGTCATACATAAACTACCAGTGATTTAAGTCTGTGGAAACATGTTAATGATACACAATGAACTTAACTTAGTTATATAGCACTTTGAAATAGCAAGTTTCAAAATATATAAATAAATGTAATAATTTATGTTATATATCAGAGGTTAGAAAGTTGTTAAAGGTAGCCATTTGTGCTTTACTAAAGATGAACAATACCGAATTGATTGTGATTGATTTTTCTCACTTAGGGGAATTTTTAGAAAAGGTACGACAGAAAAAAACCCGTGATATCACTGTTTTGGACCTGGGATGTGGTAAAGGTGGAGATTTGCTGAAGTGGAGAAAAGGAAGAATTAGCAAGCTAGTTTGTACTGGTAAGATAAATCCTGGTATTGGAAAGAATAATTTGTGATCAATTAGGTGAATAGGAAATAAGGGTTTCCTTACCATCATGATGCTGGAATATCTTGTGGCAAGTCTTCTGGGGGCTGAGCATAACACACTTCTCCCATTTTCAGATATCGCCGACATTTCTGTCAAGCAGTGTCAGCAGCGGTATGAGGACATGAAAAATCGTCGTGATAATGAATATCTTTTTAATGCAGAATTTATAACTGCTGACTCTTCAAAGGTACAGGAATTTTTTTTTTTTTAAATCAACTATTTGTTAAAATGTGCTTTGAAAAATTAAAAAGCTTCGGACATGCATTTTCAATTTCAACTAGAAATTCTTTTATCATAGTTCCCCCTCAGCAATGCAGTGCATACTTCTGGGAATTTGCTTTTAATGATTTGAGTTGTTGAAATCACTTTGTTGCTTTTTGGTTGAATAATATTTATTTTCTAGCATAGTGGTCCCTCAGAATTTGCAGGGATTGACTCCAGGACCCCATGGATACCAAACTCCAAAGGAGCTCAAGTCCCTCATATAAATGATACAATACAATGTTTGTAGGTAACATGTACACACTCTCCAGTGTGCGTTGTGTATACTTACAGTATTGCTACAGTGTTGGTGCCATGTTGACTGTATTCTTTGGGGAGTAATAACAGAAAATGTCTATACTGGCATTGTCTCTTTTTCCTTGTATTTTCAGCATGCAATTGTTTGAACTCATTGATGCAATGCCGGAGGCTACTAATGGCTGGCTATGTTTTGAAATAGAACAACCCAATAATGTTTTTTTTATCATGTAGATTATTAATTTCCCACCATTGAAATCCTTTAGCTTTTTCCACCTTCAGTCTGTTTCTGAAGTGTGTGGTGAGGGTGCACACATGCACGCATATGTGGCTGAGGATCACACCCAGGCCTTTGCACATGCTAGGCAGGCACTTGCCTGCTGAGTGACAACCCATTTCTGAATTTCTTAACTGGAATTGAAGGACCACTTGAATGTGATGGTGAACTTGATGAGTTTTGTCTGATCTGCTAGCTTATTTAAAATTGTAGATCCTTTTAGTCAATTGTACACATTTTGCTTGCAGTTTGAAAGTGAAAAGGAAATGTAAAATATTGTTAGAAAGTTAGGAACCTAGTGGCACAGGCCTGTAATCTCAGCATTCAGGAGGCTGAAGCAGGAGAATTGTTGTGAGTTTGAGGCCAGCCTGGGTTACAAAGTGAGTTCAAGGCTGAACTACATTGTGAAACTTTGTCTTAAAAAGACCCCCCCCCAAAAAAAAAGAAAGTTGAAAACTTTTAAACATTTTTATTTCTTTAAGATGCCAGTGTCGAAAGGATCAATGTTAAATGTCATATCTGATGGCTGTATTCTTAAACATGATTTCAAAATCCCTGGATCTGTAAGTTACCATGTAAATAGGAGTCAAATATTTTTTGACCTAGAGTAAAAATTATTTCATTGCACTACTCATACATAGGAAGGGAAAGGAGAGCTGAAGATTGTCATGTTAAGGACTGATTGATGAAATGGCTTATCCTCTTTTAAGAATTATAAATTCTAGGAATTCATGTACCATAAAGCTTTTCATCTGTGTTATAGTTGCTTCAAAATATTAATCCATTTTAACTTGTTTCAGGAACTTTTAGTTGATAAATTTCGTGATCCAGAAATGTGCTTTGACATCTGCAGTTGTCAGTTTGTCTGTCATTACTCCTTTGAGTCCTCTGAGCAGGCTGACATGATGCTCAGAAATGCTTGTGAGAGACTCAGCCCTGGAGGCTACTTTATCGGTACCACTCCCAATAGCTTTGAACTGATGTAAGTACTTTAAATGTATGTGGTTTACAAAATATACAGTACTGAAGTAATAAATAAATGTGGTTTACAAAATATACAGTACTGAAGTTTGTTACAGAAAGAGTTCATAAGACACACTATTTAATCTTACAAGTGTTGAGCACTTAATGTACGGTATTTAAGTATATGCTGAAAGATCTAAGATCACCTTTTAAAATCTTACATGTAATTTGAAGTTATGCTGAACCAGAGGTGATTGTAGTAGGCAAATTATCAATCATTATTGAGGACCAGAGACTTAACCAATCTAACTTTTTGGTAAGACCATTAGTGATATTTTAGTATATTTCTGCTGAAAAGTAGCTTGAATACAATTAAAAAACTACTGAAGTGTATTTTTAAATTGTATCATGTACTTGTGCAACATGCATAATCTCATCAAATTAAGTACTTTAATCTTTCCTATTTTGTTTGGGGCTAACCCTTATAGAAGACGTCTTGAAGCTTCAGAAACAGAATCATTTGGAAACGAAATATATACTGTGAAATTTCAGAAGAAAGGAGATTACCCTTTATTTGGCTGCAAATATGACTTCAATTTGGAAGGTGTTGTGGATGTCCCTGAATTCTTGGTCTATTTTCCATTGCTAACTCAGTAAGAATGTCATTAATCTGTTACTGTTTTTTCTTTTTCTTTTTCTTTTTTGTTTTGTAAGAAAAGGAAAAAGTGGAATCATTATTTCTACTCATTCCATATTTTAAACGGCACTGTAAGAAGTCTAAAAGTGTAAGAAAAGATTGTAGCCTCAGGACCACCATTGGTGCCATGGGTCTCTGAGAGTCTTGCTTAGTTTTCTTTCATTTCTGGAAATTATTTCATCCTATAGATAAGAAACAAGCCAGTTGCCTTTACCTTGTGGTAGAAAATACTAAACCTTGCAGATAGCAAAAGCTTTTGTTTAAGTGACTGTTACAACTTTGGTAGTATGAAGTAAGTCTTTATGAATCAAAGGTTCTCCTTTTATGATAGAGATAGGTGTCAAAAGTTTCCTTTTCAGTTGTAACTTTGAATGACTTGTGTCAAGCAGTGTTGATTAAAAAAAAGTATAGTTCAGGAGTGTATTCCCCCATGTTTCTGAATTCCTAGGACTCCTGGCAAACTGTAGACACAGGAAGAGTTGGAGTACTGGGCTTTATTACAAAAGGCTGCAAGGCCTTGTAATATTTCCTCGTCTTGGGGTTTCCCTACTTGGAAGAGAACTAGAGTCAGCTTTAATGGACGCCTCATCAGAGCTGACCATGCATGACTTTCTACTTTTTAAAAACAAAAATTTTACTTTGAATATTGAATGAGAAGAATCAAAGCTTTATTATTGTTTAGTTTTGATTGGTGATTGTTTGAATTAGGACTCAGCTTATAAAATTATGGATGTAGAATTTTTACTTTTATACTAATAAAAATTTCAGACGGTAACAAAAGAAAGGCAGGTAACATTGTGACTGAACATGAGGAAAATAATGCATAATATTATAAGTATATGCTACTTATAAATTAAATACTTTAATTTTATTAAAATTAACAAATTGGAAAAATGTTACTACTATTCAGCTGTATAAAAGAAGAAATTAAACAGTTGTTTTTCATATATTTCATATGTTAGCGTTTTGTTTTTGGTTCAAGTACTTGGTGATTTTAGCAAATCCAAAAAAAAAATATTTTTTAAATGCTAAGCAGGCTTAGGAATCTTTTCTATTTACATCATTTCATGGTAAACTTATAAAGATACAAGTCTTGATATTAATGTCTAATTTTAAAAAATAGGTTTTGAGGAAAATTATTCATTAAAGTGAATGAATATTTGGTGAATCAGCAAGTGTATAAAGGCTCTTGCCTTTTCATTAAAACTGAACAAAAATTTGATTAGCTTTTATTGTAGAACCTATTCAACTTGGGTTAGGATAGTTGGGATAGTTCAACTTGGGTTCCTTGTAATTGCAATATTTTTACATTATCTAACTTAGTTTTAAATCTGAAGACTATTTTGGAGCCATCTGGAGTAGAGGAACCGAGCTTTGCTCTTACTGTCCTTCATGGAGGGCTGGGTAAGGTGGCAGCCTTACCTTTCTTTTGCGTGCTCTTTGCACAGCAGCCACACAACTCACATGTGCCTCTCACACAAGCCCTCCCTTGCCTTATGAGAAGGTCATTCTCTTCCTCTGCCACTCCTTTTCTCTGCTTCCTGAAATCATTTCCTGGCTTTCTCATGTGGTCAGCAGACCATAATTATACATTTGGCAAATGGATTGTGGCAGAAAATACTAAACAATGGGGAAAGTCAACCTTAATGTAATGGGAGACCTACTGCCTAAGTGAGGGCTTAAGGAAGAAAGCTGGTGGAGAGAAATGATGTTTCGGTCAGGATGTACAAGAGATGGACAGTGTGTGAAGCCCCAGAGTGGGACAGGAATAGAAGGAAGGCTTTTGAGTGTATCTTAGGGAACCAAGGACCTGGCAGCACAAAAGGCAGCAGAATCCCTAGCAAATGCCACATTGAGAGCTTTTGAATTGTGTCCTAGGTTTGTTGAAACCCCATGAAGGGTATTTAGGGTAGGTTGTCACATTGACTACATCTGTATTTTTGAAAGCTTAATCCGACTGCAATTGGAATATATTTTGAGGGAAGTTAATACTGGAAGGCAAGGGACAAATGAAGAGGTTCCTGGAGGTACAGCTAGCCAGATGGTGGTGGTCATTGGAATAGGGCGGTAGCAGACAGAGTTGGAAGTGAGCCTCATTTAGAGAATTTGGTGTGATGTGGGCTTAGGAGCATGAGAAAGGTAGGTTTACTGCAGTAATGGACAGTAGCAGAAGAGTCTTGTGAGGTTCAGTCTTAGACATGAAAAGATAGAGAATGTTTGGAACACACACAAGGGAGAGGTCTGATAAGTGGTGGAGTAAATGGAAGTGACAAGAGGGCAGACCTTCCAGGCAAGGATGATGAAGACCACTCCAGACCCATCTCTTCAAAATCTGAGATTTTACAAAAAACAACAACAACAACAACAAAACCACCCTGAGATTTAGAAGTTAGTAAAACAAGACAAAACCCTGCAGAGAAGCAGCCCAAAATGTACATAAAAATTAAGAGACTATGAGAGATAAAAGTGAATCTTCTAAGAAGGAAATAGGCGGCTGTTTTCATGCAGCTGTGGGGGCTACAATGGAATACAATGGAATCAGTCTGAAAATATTCCCTCAACCCTGCTCCATCTTACAGTCCCCAGGTTGGCTTTCATTATACTTCCCACCTGTGTGATACATGGGGAGAGCTATTTATAGCAGTGCTTAATCAGACAGATCTAAAATACCCAACCTGTGTGTTACTGATCAGAATTGCGTAAAGAATTATACCCCTCAGGTTAGCATCACATTTCAGAGTGTTTGTTTGATGTACTTTAAGCATACCCTGCCCCTGAGATTTAGAATGTGTGTTTCTTTGTAAAAGTAGTTACTCTTAATTTTGTATTTCTTTGTGGTCAGTTTATGAAGGAAATGGTGGCAGTCTTAGTTAAGTCCAGAAGATGTCACTGTTTTTATAGCAAAGTAAGCTATTGAGGCATTAGAGCTGTTTTGGAAGTCTTTTCACTATGTAATTTTTTTGGACAGAATGGTGAAGAAGTACAATATGAAACTAGTCTACAAAAAAACATTTATGGAATTCTTTGAAGAAAAGATTAAGAACAATGAAAATAAAATGTTGTTAAAACGAATGCAGGCCCTAGAGGTAAGTACTTAGAAAATGTGTAAAAATCCAAGTCACAGTGAACTTAGGGTTAGGGTTGGCTGTTTTTGAGATCCTCCCAAGGCTGTTTACTTATAAATTTATTACCTAGTGTGATAACTATTGTGCACTCATTGGCTCCTAGGAAGAGCCAGACACAGAAATTTCCATGTTTTGTGGTCAGTAAATACCTGGTGGATGAATGATGCAGTAATCCAGTTCTGTTTTCTGGGTAAAGCTGCTTTAGAATAGATTTTCCCTGTCACTGATTATGGAGCTGAGAAGATGCAGCTCTATTGTTTCTGGCCTCGCGCCATCCCATGCCTCAGCTGTGACAGCCATGGGCACATATCTGCTGCTGAGTCAGTCACCCCTAGTTGAGAATAGCTTACTTACCAAGTACATCTATAGTTTAGAACCTTCCTGACCAGTGTCCACACCAAGGTCAACCACGTGTAACTATTCCTCGATGATGACCAAGACTTTAGTCTGGAGTGTAGTACTAAGACCTACTTTTCCCTTGGAAACCTGCACAGCAGGGAGGGGACACTTGCAGCACACTACGTAGATTGCTTTTCTCTTTTACTCAGCAATGCTTACTCAGACAGATCTAAAATATCCAACACATGTGTTTGTTACTGATCAGAGTTGGATAAAGACTTATGCCCTTCAGGTTAGCATCAAATTTCAGAGTGTTGAATTTAAGAATATTTTCATCAGTACTTTAAGCGTACCATGTCTTATTGTCCTGATTACTCTGAAATACGCGGAGTAGTTAGTTTTTTTGACTTCTACATGGCACTGAGACCCAAATAAGATAGTGAGTAGTTCAGGGCTACAAAGTTAAGTCTAGGAAATCTTTGCTTTTATAAGTAGTAGTCCAAAGTTCCCTGTCAAAGTTATAGTGGAAAAATTTTCTTTTAATCCTGTCATCTTTTGAAACCTATAATCAATGAAATGATCATTATGTTTCCTATATCTTAGAATTAGGAATATTTTCAGTTTCTTTGTATTAGGAGCAGTAGTTATTGTTTTGTCTTGAGAGAGGAAGAGCCTAGAAGCAAAGTGTGTGTGTGTGTGTGTGTGTGTGTGTGTGTGTTAAGTTCCCATAAGGCTGTGTACTTTGAATACATTTCCTCTACCTCACTTGACTTTACATGCACATGATCAAGTATTTATGTTTGCTGTTAGTATATAGGTAGTGATTTCTGAAATACTCAGGATGTGGGGCATCAAGGACCTTAGGGTTTATTAAGGAGACAGACATGTAATTGGAGAATTCACTGTGATATGAGAGTAGCTGGCATTAGTGAAGAAACACTTGAAATGCAGGGAGCATACAGAAGGACCTTTTGGAAAAAAAGAAGTTAACAGGGATAAGGCAAAGAAACCTGAGCTGTCAGTGTTGTGAGGAAGCACTGTTAATTATTATTATTTTTATTACACTGCTTCTCCCCAGCCCTGTCTTTTTTTTTTTAAATTTTAAAGATAGTAAAATCCAACAAAACAAAACAGAACAAAGCCAGTCAAAGCAAAGCAGCAAAATTGGTACAGAACTTCAAAGCAGGATACCAGATAAACAACATAGCTACCATAGTATATCTTGTTATCTTCACAGTAGTTGTCCATTCCATCAGGTATAGCAAAATCAAACCAAAAACAAAACAATAAAACCAATCAAAACAATATTGAATAAAGCAAAACAATCAGAACAAAATTGGAAAGGATGTGAGCCATGGTGCTGAAGTCAGAAGCCTCAAGGCAGGTAAACATATAGATCAAGGAGCTGAGATCATGAGACCCTGTCATCTACCTGCTGTTTGTACCAGTGAACTTACTCCATACACAGTTCTGGATCAACAAATCCTTTGACAGGACATACCAGGATATATATATATATTTTAGTAAGTTTTGAAAACAGTTTTATAGCTGTACATAGTCATGTATTGGTTGGTCTTTCAGAATGATCTGCAGAGAAGAAGCAAGAAATGTTCACTGACAGGCAGCTAAACAGATTTTTAGCAGAGTGGTTTTGACAGCCGTTCAAAATAAAGTCCCAAAGCTTTATAATATGTTGGAACGGCAACTGTGAGATTAAATTATTAGAAAACTTAGCTAGTGTTGGTTCTTTTATCCCTGAAGAGGTAATAAAAACTAAAGTTGCTAATGCTAACAGTGTGGAAGTTCCAAATCGCCCAGTACTTTTTTTTTTTTTTTTGTACTAGGGATCAAACTCTGGACCTTGTGCTTGCCAGGCAGGCGCTTATGCCAGTGAGTTAAATCCCTGGCACCCAGTACTTTTAAAATTGCAAATAAATACCTTGATTTCTAGTGCATGAATATGATACGAAGAAAGGGATGGTGAACGAGTAGGCATTTGTGGGTCTGTCCCTTAAAAGTTCTTTCAGGAAACCCAGGTTTCAGAATGGTTCCTTGCTACCTGGCTTGTCACAATAAAGTAAAGGTATTATAAAGAATGTGTATCCTTTGTAGGGAAGGTGGTGGTATGGTAAACATTTTATTTAACTTCTGTTTCAAGTTACATGTGTTAAGGAAAATATTTCATAGGACAAAGAAAAAATACCTAAATGGGTTTAATATACCACCAGATTTGAAGCAACAGGTTTTTAAATTATTTTCCTTGAACTCACATCTTTTGTTATCTTAAAGGAGTCTCTCACATTGACTTTTTATATTACTTCTAATTGCTGTTTATATGACTACTGAATTACTGTCATGTTAATACTTAGCTCTTAACTAATACCTTTTTTAAGCCTTGTATTATAACAGTCAACTCTTGACCTTCAGCAGAGAGGATACAATGTATATGGTGCTGAATGACCACCTTTGGTTGTTATTAAATTACACAGTTTACTTTCGCTGTATGTGTTCCAAGGTTGTGATAAAAGCTGACTATAATAGCTACTTTAAAAGATAATTCTTGCTCTTGCCTTTTTTTTTTTTCGTATTTCAAAAATATGTGTAGCTTGTAGTCTTGAGGTAATGCTTAGGGATTTTTTTTTATTTCACTGATTTATGTTGTTAAGTTCTAAATTTTAAATTTCAACCTAACAGTCCCTTAACTGGGAATTTTGTTTTCTTTCCCAGCCGTACCCTGCAAACGAGAACTCTAAACTTACCTCTGAGAAGGCAGGTGACTATGAGCATGCAGCAGCATACATGAAGAACAGTCAAGTGAGGTTACCACTAGTGAGTTCTCATTTTTATGAGTGCCTCATAGCGAGTGGGGAAAAGCATGTTATATGGAGATTTAGGAAATTATTGCACTTGTTTATAATAGTTGCACTCTCTGAATTTCGAATCAGATGTATGATAGTCTGTTTCCCCTAAGGTGAGATGACTTGATACCATATTGCATAGGATTAGTTTGTTTCCCTGAACTGAGAGAGGAGTGCTGTGCGTGGAGAGGTAGGGATAGAGGAAGGCCAGAGGCTTTGGCAAGTGTCCCTGCTCTCCAGAGCACTGCTGACTTAATGTTCCAAGAAAGAATTCAGAGCTTTGTGAACTTAAATGGGAAAGGCCTTCTTTTTTTTTTTTCTTCACTAACTTCTTTGTGAAAGTTCACCTTTTGAAAAATTATGATGTAAACATGCCTGATGTCAGCTGTAACTCTGGCTTTGTCATCAGTAGATATTGTGGGTATTCTCGTGGCACATGTCTGATGACGTCCTACAACAGTGCTCACATTTGTCATTTCAGATTGTTTAGGTTCTAAAACTGCCATTGGGTCTTGTCATGTCGATAGCATGTGTAGTGCTGCACACATTACTGTGTTGACATGTTTAATATAATTCATTTCCTTTGTATCATGTATTGACCTTGTGGCTTGTTCAGAAAACATGAGAATGTTATTCTCTCCTGTAGTGCTATTTGTTGAGTCAAGATAGGATTTTATTATTTTCATTTTCCAAGTTAAAAATTTAAGATGGATGCCTTTTTCAGTCTTCAATCCCCCCTTCTCTCTCTCATTCTCACTGTCTTTATATGCACACTCCCTTTAAGGGCATACTGGTGAAAAGGTGGCATTCAGTTAGCCTCAGATTATAATTCTGTTGCATAAACTGTGTGTATGTTCGAAAAAGCTAAGGAGTTTTGGCCACCTCAATCCACAGTTGAAAAACAAGCATATGCTTATTTCCATATTGAATCTAACATTTTCTTTCTTTTCCTAATTTCAGGGAACTCTAAGTAAATCAGAATGGGAAGCTACAAGTGAGTATCTATCTATCTATCTATCTATCTATCTATCTATCATCAGTGCAGGTTAACTGACAGCTCCAGAGGGTTACAGAGTTTCTGTTGCATGTTTCAGGTTGTGTGTGTTTGAGTACTGTGTGCCAGTGTCCCTGTGAGTCTAATCCCTTTTTTTGCTCAGCTGTGTGGTGATGAGGAAACCATGTAGTGTATGGCTCAGGAGCATGTGTAACATGTTTATTGCCTGCATGTCCTGAATGCCCTTTATCTGGTGTCTGCCTTGGAATTCTGTTGGGCTCAGTGGCTTACATGAAATTTGCTGTTTCCTAATCCTGGTTGTGCTGATGTTGATGTGAACACACAGTGCTGGATGCTAACTAAGGCAACAACGAGAGGTGCAAACAGGCAGGATGCAGAGAGGCCTTGGAGAGCCTGAGGCCTGGCGGGGCCTGGGTGGTCCAGCAGAGCCTCCTTCAGGAGGGGCACGGTCCTCACGGGGTGCCCTAAGGCTCCTTTGTCTGCATGTTTCCATCCATTCACCACCCCTTGCACAGTTAAGTGTTTGTAGCTTATGTTGACATGAGTGGCAGAGACAAACTTTAGAGGATAAAAGAGAGAACAAATTAAATCTTTGTCTTGCACAATTCAGTTCAGTGGAAGAAATAGGGACTAGTAAAATGTACTCCAGGCAAACCTGAAGTGCTGCAGTTACTGTAATTAGAAAAACGTGTCCAGAATGTGACAGAGAGAGTGAAGTCTCAGAACACCTTAGTTGATACCACTGAGTCCTGCATACTTGCCGGTGCTGCTGGAGCTGGCCTCTTCTCCAACTCACACTGGCCTCGCAGCACTTCTGAACACAGTCTGTGGTCATCACATGTCCCTCCCCTAGGTGAGAGAGCTGTAGGAAGACCTTGTGGCCAGCCCAAGGCAACTGTTTTACATGACTTGATGGAAGTCCTTGCTATGAGCGGGACTTTGAGGAGTTTGAAAGTTACTAACTGCACAGCCCAAATCAGACTTCAGCTTTTGTTAGAGTAGGGTGAGAGACCCTACGTTAGGGCAAAGGGTGCTGATGGCTGGTTTGCAAGTGGCTTTGGATGTTTGTGGCACGAGCAGGGTGGCACTGCAGGAGGGTACTGGGTTGGAACCGAGATGGGGAGTCTGCAGTTGTAGAGCTGATGGGCTGTCTGCCTGTTCTCTGTGTATCAGCCTGTGCTGACAGCCACAGTTATTGCACTGAAGGAAGAGTGACACTAGTCAAAAAGGAGTAGCCAAGAAGTGTCTCATGAGGCTGGGACAACACTGCTGTGCTGGGTGGGTTGGAAGAGTGAAAGCTCTGGAACCTGTCTCAGACCTTCATCTGTCTGTCCCGCCTTCAAAAACAGCTCAGCTTATATGGCCTTTGTTTTGATTGCTACTGAATATCCTACTGTGTGCCCCCAAACAGCTGGTAATGTTTTCAGGGTTAGTCACTTTTTGAGGAAGTTTCTTACCATGCAGTCTGTGGGTATCTTACTAGATGTGGCAGGGTAGACTTTGCATGATGTGCACAGGACCTGTATGTGGATGTGTGCCAGTAGGGAATACTGTTAGGACTGAGTACTTGCAGAACTGTCACTGCAGGGCCAGGTGGCCAGGTTCTGTGAGCATCTCTTGCTGTGTACCTTGCAACTCACTTTCCTTGCTAGGCCCTGCAGCACAGTAGCGAGGTAACTGGCTAGATTTTGCTGTGTCTTGTTACATATATTCTTGTATTTCTTCTCACTAATTTACAGTGCGTACACCTTATATAAGTTAAAAACATTTATTAGTTTTAAAAGTTTTTTAATAGAAAACTTAAATTATTGCTGCTTGTTATGTAATTATTCTACCTACCTTGTGCCAAGTAGAAAGATTTGACTTATGTTAGGCTTTTTAGTTTTCTTTGTTTTTATACTTTTAGGTTTTCTTACCCTAAGCCATTTTTAGAGTTTTTTAGGGCTGCTGAATTGGCTTTTCCATGACCTGCATTTTCTCTTTTATAACAGGTTGATACTGTTTTGAAGTAAACATAAATGATTCCATAGCTGCCTAATATGACTCAAATAATAGAACTCTTAAAATTAATGAAGTGGTTTTTCCTCAAAAGCTACTTGTCAGCCTAAGAGTATTGTCCAAGCTATGAACAGGACTAAGTTTGTTGTGTTGTTACTCTGAGGATGTGAGAAGCTAACCTGACTTTCCTGTTTCTTCTCCAGGTATTTACTTGGTCTTTGCCTTTGAGAAGCAGCAGTAAGTTCACATGCACTGGGGAAACTCTGTCTCATGCAGATTTGAATGTCCATCTCAGACAGACTCAACAGTGCTTTCTGTGTGCATTGTAATCATAAATTTTAAATGTGCAGGCTGCTGCTGGAAACTCCAGTGTATCTAACATTTGCTGTCTGTGACAGATCAACTGCGTGTGTATATAAAGATGGTTGGTACTTTCAACTTTAAAAATTTATTTTTAAGTAATATCCTAAGAATTCATTTGCCTCTACTGTGTTTGCTCGTAAAAGTTACCATAGGACATGCTAAAGCGGCTGGACTCTACACAGTGCTCCGGTTTGTCGAATGTGTGTTTACAGTGGTCCATTTCCTGCAGCTGTCATTGTGGTAATAGAGCACGCTGGCTTGCTCATGTGTGGGCTCATCTCCACAGTTTTGTCACATAGTTTTAAGACTAAATGGGTCATGTTGTGTACATTTGAATGTAAATGTTCAGTATATATTACTATCATTTTATGTTTGAACCTTGATATTAGATTGTCATAAAATTACTTAAAATTTTTTCTGTTTGTTGTATTTCTGTATAGCTATTTGCTGATATGCAACAGTTCCAGAACTGTTTAGAACATTGAGATGGCAGCTTAGAGTTATTTCGGGGTTTTTCTGACTTTCTGTTAAAAATCTTTGGCCACAGCAATCATTGCACCCAACCATCAGGTTTGTTACTAGGCACTATGCCTGCTCTCTTCACTGAATAGGGATGACATAGTGTAGCTTTTCTTCAGATTTAGTGACACTCCCCCTCCCATAAACCTGCTGGATTTTCAAATTTCTATATGTAACTGCATTAGAAATATGGGCTTTGGATTTCTCCTGGCTGATGGTAGTCTAGGTTATTGATGCTGAATACCTACTGCAGCCCAGAAATAAATGCTTCCTATTTCTCTGTTAAATCAGTGCTTTTACACAGTAGGAGTCATTGTCTGATCACCATTTTGGATTTTAATTTGCCATTTCAGAATCTTTAGCAGATTGGCATTTGTGACCAGACTTGATAAACACCTGTATTTCAAGTTACTCAGGAAGCTGCGGCAGAAAAGTCACAGGTTTGAGGTCAGGTTGGGCAACTT